>JANZXR010218617.1:0-31533 GCA_027575705.1 Erythroxylum echinodendron | reverse complement strand
TGATTTATGTATGGATGAATTTGAGTGGACAATTATGATTTATGTATGGATAGTTAGACTCCGAAAATGGGGTCTAATACAAGATGTGTTAACTCTAATGAAAAATGCATTCCTAAAAATATATATACCAACTAAACTATTAAACATGTTTATTGAAAGAATAATTACAAAGATTGTTACACTTCACTACCATAAATTACATACCAGAACACCCTGTGGACATTCTAGTATATAATCTATAATAATGGCGTGTTAATGGCATGTTAACTATCTCACCTTCACTTTATGAAATGGAAACTTATCCAACTTAGTCATGGCATCAACTAGTATACATAAAAGTCACCAAATATATAAAAAAACAAACTGCAATCGTCTTTTTGTTGTAAAAAAACTAAGCTTACATTATAGCTTTACAAAACCATCCCAATATATACAACAACAAAACCCTATACATAACATACTACTTGTAAGAGGAATTGAACAAAACTGCCAATTACTCCTTCAATCTTAGCTGACCGACCTTTGAGATATTTCTTCTTCATAAAAGTACACAAATTATGCTTCTTATAGGGTCTCTCAGTAGCTAATGTCCTCTCTCGGTCCTAAAATGTCAATGTGAAATTTTGGGTGAGTTTTGCGAACTCAATGAGGTAACTATCATCGATGATTCACTCAATTCATACAACAAATCACTACATGTAACATATAATTCAAATCTTTGCATTTTGCATATAGCATCACATATTACATTCTCATTCAAATACGAGATACCAATACAATGTAATCAATCAAAAACACGTATTACAATGTATATGCAATGCTCGTGAGACTCACTTTCACTTATTATTGATGATGTTGTGACCAAGTGCCTTTTTACTAACCCATATCCCTCGTGGATACCGAGTTGTATTAGATAAAGTCCCATATCCCTTAATGGATATCAGATACTTTCACAACTAAGCCTGAGGCTTTAATCATAGTATAAGTTTTAAGCTCTTTACAATGGCGGCTCCGGTCGCAACTGCCTTTATCTTTCATACATTTGTGTAATGGAATGCTTCACATTTACATATTCTCAATCAATGACATGATTTCACATTCACATTCAGAACACATTTATCATCGGACTCTAGTCTGGCATTCAACAAGATTGTTAAGTAACATTTATTTCATCCAATTCACATACAAGGAGCATTTCAATTTCATATTCATCAAATCAGAATCTTCAAACCTTCATGTCCGGAATCAGTATAATCAATCAGACATTTATAAGATAATTCAAGAATAATCAAAACAAATAATTAATTGAGTGAGACCATCTAGGTTACTCACAATTTCTCCTTTTTTCTTAATGCCGTGAAGTTCCAGCAATATTTGGACATGGTCGCTGTACTTACTCTTCTATATACAATCAAATATATTTATATATCACTCGTGTGCATTATCAGTCATAAATACATTTATGAATGTATCATGTAACATGTATGTTCAATGATAATTTCTTGAGTATGTTTCTTTAATACTCTTTATAATCAATTTCAACACCTTCCAAACATTCTTTTAATCATTAATCCCCTATTATTCACTTTAATCCCTTCAGTCAACATTAATTAAATTCATTTAAGAGCTCATTTAAACATATATACTTCATATGGTAACATTCTTACTTGAATTGGGTTGAAAAACATCCAAAAAATCACCTTTTGATAAAGCCTCTCGGGTCATAATCATGCCTGTGCACAATTATAACTTTCTTCCTTCATCAGCAGAGTCGTGATGGTGCTGTCACACGATCGCGACTTCCTTCATGCTTCAGTAAATCATGACTTGCTGTGTTTTCTTCTTTCTTTATTACCATTTTTGACCTAGAATTAGACATTTTTCGACAACACTTTCTTCTAATCAAATGTTCCTTTATGTCTTAGGTTTTTAATGAGATCAAATTCAGACATTTTGGTTTAGTATCGTTCAAGTTATAATCAAAATACTCCATATTGTTTCTTATACCACAACAGAACACAACTCCAAACTTCAAGTCGAACTTCAAGACTTTTAAAGATAGATTTCAAATTCAATTCCTTCATAACAAATGTAGCCTTATGTCTCTATTTTAATCTGAATTAAGAATCAACTCATTTGTAAATCTACAGATCACAATATAGCCAAAAGACTCAAAGTTGTTTAGTAAAAAGACATTAGTGCATATGGAGACTCCAAACACCAAAATCAGACACGCAAACCTTTACCTGCTTCTTCCTCTCTCTACTACAATTTGGTTTTCAACAATTCTTAACAGAATCTATACCCTATTTTTCACATCTTTCTATAGTTAACAACTTCATAACCTTTCTCATCACAAACAATTCAATAATCCATTTAAAATTTAACATCAAAAACTATATATCATTCACGCAAATTACAAACTTTTTTGCACTTTCTTTCTTTCATCTTCATCAATTCTTACACTTTATTTAAATCATTTATGTATCACACCCTTATCAAATCCTCATTCCTTACCATGAAATTCATTTAAATTCATTTCTATAAACACTCAATAGATTCGCGTATGCCAACAGTAAAAATAGAGTATATTGATAAATCAACTTGCATGAAGTGTCTGCACTTTTCCTAAGCAGGATTTCAGTGATTTTTCAAGCTCAAAATTCACTTCAACTCCATCTTATCCCATACAATCATCAAATAGATAGAAGCAACACTTACAGCACACCCGAATTTTCACTTATGTTTCAGCTATTAAGCATCATCAAATTATAACCACTGAACTATTAACTACGTAATGTATAATTAATTACACAAATCATGAAAAAAACATACAATACTTACTAGGTTAAACTCCAACTCTTCAAAATCCCTTGAAACCTAATTTTCTAGTATACATGATCATCAACAACACTTTTCCAATTAAAAACAAGAGAGTTGCAAAATTCGTTCTCCTTACGAAAACACATGACTTGGTGTCTTAACAATTTATTGCCATGTGTCACCACGTATGTAATCTATTTATCATCAATTTAATTAGTCCACGTGTCACATTATAATTGGTCCATAATTCAATATTATTTTTTCTGGTCCAAAAATATACCAAATTTTCATAAATTTTATAAAATTCACCAAAAATTATGAAATAATATTAATAGTATCCAAAATTAATTTTTAACACATAAAAAACCACAATTCACATTTTAATTGCATTTATAACTCAATTATACTTGAAAAATGTCAATGAATGCATGTATAATTATTTCATGAATTTCAACACAATTCACATATTGAAATATCCAGATGATGCATGAAATGCACTTCTAATTGCTCAGTATACACTATTCCGGGCTCCTAGCCCCTGATATGGGATATTGGGACATTACAATTCTCCCCTCCTTAGGAAATTTCATCATCAAAATTCTTACCTGATTGATGAAACAGTTGGGGATACTGCTTTTTCATATGCTCCTCTGTTTTCTAGGTTGCTTCCTCACTCGAATAATTTCTCCACAGGACATTCACCAATGGAATTACTCGGTTTCTCAGCTGCTTTGTCTTATAACCCATTATCTTGATCGTCTCCTTAACATAAATCAAATTACTAGCAACTTCAATTTCTTGAGCTGAAAATACATGTGTTGGATCAGATCTGTATCTTCTTAACATGCTTACATGAAACAAATTATGCAACTGAGACATCTCATTAAGCAAAGCTAACTTAAATGCCAAAGATCCTATCCTCTCAATAATCTCATAAGGACTAATGTACCTAGGGCTCAACTTGCCTTTTTTACCAAACCTTAACACCCCTCGCCAAGACAACACTCTTAAAAACACTTTGTCTCCTATATTGTATTCCATAACCCTTCGATGAGGATCCATATAACTCTTTTATCCTTTTATCTATCCTGAGCTGCTTTTATTCGACTCCTAATCAGTGTCACCTTATTCACAATGTCTTGTATTAATTTAGGGCCTTCTATCATTCTCAAACTTTCTTCATCCCAATATAGAGACGATCGACATACTCTGCCGTATAATGCCTTATAAAGTGCCATTCCGATACTGCTGTGAAAGTAATTGTTATAAGCAAATTCAATCAATGCAATATACTGATCCTAAGCTCTTTGAAACTCTAATACACATGCCCTGAGTATATCTTTAACAGTTTTGATTGTCCTCTCACTCTGGCTATCTGTTTGAGGAAGAAATGCAATAATAAAGTTTAACTTTGTACCTATAGCTGACTACAAACTCTTCCAGAATTTTGAAGTAAATCTTGGATCCCTGTCTAATACAATTGACATTGGAACCCCATATAGTCTAACCACTTCATTCATATACTTCCGAGCCAACTAATCTAGCGAGTTATTCTCCCTTACTGGTAAGAGGTCGGCATAGTTATTCGATCTACTATAACCCATAAGCATTAAGCATCATTTTATCTCAGAGTCTTAGGGAAACTTATAATAAAATCCATAGTGATTTGTTCCCAATTCCACTCTAGAATGAGCAACGAATATAGCTTACCAACTGGAGTCTAATGCTCAGCTTTAACCTGTTGGCATGTTATATATTTAGAAACATATTCCACTACTTGCTTCTTCATTCCTGGCTGCCAAAAATGTTGCTTCAACGTATTATACATCTTGATCATTCCAGGATGCATAGCATAAGCAGCCATATGAGCTTCCTCTAGAATTTCTCTCCTCAGATCATCCACATTAGGAACACACAGCCTCTATTTTAACCATAATGTTTCATCTCTCAATTCAAATTCAGACTCTGGATTCATCTTAACTTTCTAAATCAGTTTCACCATTTCAGGATCCTTACTCTGAACTCTTTTAATTCGATCATGTAACATCGGTCTCAACTTTAATGTAGCTATCAATGCTTCATTAGGCTTGAGATTTAACTCCACATTCAAAGCTCTCAATTGAATTAAGTTTGATAACCTCAATAACTGAATCTGAGCTACACTGTCATGTGACTTTCTACTCAATACATCAGCACTATATTAGCTTTTCCTGGATAATACTCAATCGTGCAGTCATAATCTTTCAACAACTCTATCTGCCTCCTCTGTCTCATGTTTAGCTCTTTCTAACTCAGCAAATATCTTAAACTTTTGTGATCATTGTATATTTGAAATGTCTCTCCATATAAATAATATCTCCATATCTTTAGAGCAAAGACAACCGCAGCAAGTTCTAAATCATGTACCGAATATTTGATCTCGTGGGACCTTAATTGTCTCGATGCATAGGCTATCACCTTACCATTCTATATCAACACACATCCTAATACCTAATGCGAAGCATCATTGTATACTACATATCCACCAGTTCCTAATATAATAGTCAACATTAGTTCTGTGGTCAACCGATGTTTCAACTCCTCAAAGCCCTTCTGATAATCATCATCCCATCTGAATGCTACATTCTTCCTCAGAAGTTTAGTCATAAGGGTCGAAATCAAAGAAAACCCCTTAAAAAATCTCTGGTAATATCCAGCCAATCCGAGGAAACTCTAGATTTTAGACATATTATTTAGAGCCTCCCATTTCATTACTACCTCAGTATTCATTGGATCCACTTGAATACCTTGCCCATTCACTATATCACCCAGAAAGACTACTTGATCTAGCTAGAATTCACACTTACTGAATTTGGAATACAGTTGTCTCTCCCTCATAATTTGTAAAATCACTCTCCGATGCTTATCATGTTCTTCTTCGCTCTTTAAATACACAAGTATGTCATCAATGAACACAATTACAAATCTATCTAGGTAGGACTAAAACACTTTATTCATCAAGGCCATAAATGCAGCTGGGGTATTAGTTAACCCAAATGGTATTACTAAAAACTCAAAATGCCCATACTTGCTCTTGAAAGCACTCTTTGGTACATCAGCCTCTGCTATCTTTAAATGATAATACCCAGACCTCAAATCTAGCTTAGTGAACACCTGAGCTCATTCTAACTGATCAAATAAATCATCAATTATAGGAAACGGGGACTTATTCTTCATTGTAACTCAATTCAGTTGCCTATAGTCAATACACAGTCTCAAAGTGCCATCTTTCTTCTTTACAAATAGAACTGGAGCTCCCCAGGGTGAAACACTGGGTCTAATAAATCGTTTATCCAACAACTCGTGTAACTAAGCCTTCAACTCCTTTAGTTCCATAGGTGTCATCCTATATGGAGGAATAGATATAGGAGTAGCTCCTGAAACTAAGTCATTGTAAACTCTATTTCCTTGTCTGGAAGTAAACCAGGTAACTCTGCAGGAAACACATCCAAGAATTGCTTAACCACAAGAACGTCTTGTATATTCTGCTCAGCTTTAGTATCAATAATGTGGGCCAGATAAGCCTCACATCCACCTCGCATCAACCTTAAGATACTCATAAATGAGATCAACCTGGTTGGCACTGCTTGACTAATACCCCTAAAAGCTACTCTGGACTGATTAGGAGATTCCAATACCAAATCCTTAGTGTAGCAGTTCATGATAGACCTATGATCAGTAAGCCAATCCATGCCTAGAATGACATCTATCTCTCTTATCTGTAATATAATCAAGTTTGCTTCCAATTCTGCCTGATCAACTCTAATCAAACATCTCTTGCAAACTTCTCTAATGACGGTGGTACCACCTATCGTTGTACCCACCTTCAATCCACATTTTAATTACTCTCTATCGTAATGCAACTTACATGCCAAATGTGATGCAATAAATGAATGCGTAGATCCAGGATCTAGCAATGCAAATGCTTCATAATCAAAGAAAAGCAACGCACCTGCAACGACATTTGGAGAGTCCTGAGCCTCCTATCTGGTCATAGCATATACTCGGGCCTAAGACTAGGGTCTGTTGCTTCAAACCTCAGTCCTGACAGAAGAACTTCCAGAACTAACTCTGCCCCTGCCTCTGCCTCTGCCTCTGCCTCTGCCTTGGCCTCTCTGTCTAACTCCACTAGCTCAGCTCTGCTGGATAGTAGCTTCACTTACAGATCCCCTTCTTATACCAGACTGGGCTCTAGTAATAAAAAGACAATCTCTAATTCTATGCTCTAGAGAGCCATATCAAAAACATACATTTGATAAAGTCCAGCACTCACCACCGTGATTCTACCCACAGTGCTCATAAGGGGGAAACTGGCTCTGTATTGTATCTTTTCCACTGCCAAACCATACAACGCCACCCCTCTATTTGAATCATGATTGCCTTGATCCAGTTGGTGGTCTGAAAGGTTAGTTCTACCACTTATTAAATCTTCTACCTAAACCACTCTGAATTTCGCTAGGTCTTTTCATTATAGACCCTTGTCCCGACTCTACTTGTCCCTCTCTCAGTAATTGCTCAATTTTGATCGAGGCAGCCCTCAACTTAGTAAAACTACTCAGATTAGTAATTGCTAACCTTGTTCTAATCTCCATATTCAACCCATCTTCAAATCTCCTACACTTGTCTTCTTCTGTAGGAATCAAAGTAGTAGCATACCCTAACAATTCATTGAACCTGATCTCATACTCTACTACAGACATTCTGCTTTATTTCAGATCTAGGAATTCCTTCATCTTTCAGTCTAAGTAGATCTTGGGCATGTAATTCTCCTTGAAAGCCCTCAAAAAGTCTCCCCAATTCAGATTGCAGGACTTGGTGGCACTGCCTGGAGCAATCTTCCACCACTGATATGCTGGACCTTGCAGTAGTGAGACCGCATAATCAAATCTCTCATCTGCCTCACAGTCCATTTGATCTAATACTTTTTTAGTTGTCTCTAACCATCTGTCGGCCACTACAGGGTCTGTACTTCTGTAGAAGTCCACAGCCCCCTGCTTTCGCAGTTTGTCACATATCCTTTCCTATTTCTCAAAAATTCTTATAAGCATCACATCTAGTCGAGGCACAGAAGACTCTCTGCTGGCTCTTTTTAATCCTAGGTCAGCTGAGTGTTCCATTTGATTGCCTACGTCTGATAACCTATAAAATACAATAACTTCGATTACCATCCGAAATTGTCACAACATTTCATACCTAACATTCCTACATATCCCTACGGATGCCAACCATGCTCTGATACCAAAATATAATACCCCACTACCATAACTTACATACCGGAACACCCTGTGAATATTCTAGTATATAATCTATAATAATGGCGTGTTAATGGCATGTTAACTATCTCACCTTCACTTTTATAAAATGGCAACATATCCAACTTAGTCATAGCATCAACTAGTATACATAAAAGTCAAAAAATATAGTAAAAAAACAAATTGCAATCCTCTTTCCATTATATAAAAATCAAACTTACATTATAGCTTTACAAAATCATCCGAATATATACAATGTCAAAACCCTATACATAACATACTACTTGAAAGAGGAATTGAACAAAATTACTAATCACTCCTTCAGTCTTAGTTGACTGAACTTTGAGTTATTTCTTCTTCACAAAAGTACAAAAATTATGCTTCTTGTAGGGTCTCTCAGTAGCTAATGTCCTCTCTCAGTCCTGAAATGTCAACGTGTAATTTTGGGTGAGTTTTGCGAACTCAATGAGGTAACCATCATCGATGGTTCACTCAATTCACACAACACATCACTATACATAACATATAATTCACATCCTTGCATTTTACATGTAGCATCACATATAACATATCACATTCTCGTTCAAATATAAGACACCAATACATTGCAATCAATCAAACACACGTATTACAATGTATATGTAATGCTGGTGAGACTCACTTTCACTTATTATTGTTGATGTTGTGACCAAGTGCCTTTTTACTAACCCGTATCCCTCGTGGATACCGAGTTGTATCAGATAATATCCCACATCCCTTAGTGGATACTGGGTACTTTCACAATTGAGCCTGAGGCTCTAATCACAGTATAAGCTTTAAGCTCTTTACACTGGTGACTCTGGTCACAACAGAACACAACTCTCAACTTGAAGTCAAATTTCAAAACTCTTAAAGACATATTTCAAATTCAATTCTTCCATGAAAAATGTAGCCTTATGTCTCTATTTAATATGAAATAAGAATCAACTCATTTGGAAATATACAGATCAAAAATATAGCCAAAACACTCAAAGCTGGTCAGTAAAGAGACACTAGTGCATATGTAGACTCTAAACACTAAAAATAGACACGCAAAACTTCACCTTCTTCTTCCTCTCTCTACTGCAATTTGGTTTTCATCAATTCTTAATAGAATCTATACCCTATTTTTCACATCTTTCTGCAGTTAACAACTTTACAACCTTTCTCAACACAAACAATTCAATAATCTATTTAAACTTTAATATCAAAAACCGTATATCATTTACGAAAATTACAAACTTTTCTATACTTCGTTTCTTCCATCTTCATCAATTCTTACACTTCATTTAAATCATTTATGTATCATAACCTCATCAAATCCTCATTTCTTATCATGAAACTCATTTAAATTCATTTCTATAAATGCTCAATAGATTTACATATGCCAATAGTAAAAATAGAGTATATTGATAAATCAACTTGCTTGAAGTGTCTGCACTCTTCCTAAGCACGGTTTCAATGATTTTTCAAGCTCAAAATTCACCTCAACTCCATCTTATACCATACCAATCATCAAATATATAGAAGCAACACTTGCAGCACACCTAAATTTTCACTTATGTTTCATCTATTAAGCATCTTCAATTTATGACCACTGAACTATTAACTACGTAATGTATAATTCATTACAAAAATCATGAAAAAAAACATACGATACTTACTAGTTTAAAATCCAACTCTTAAAAATCCCTTGAAACCTAATTTTCCAGTATACAGGATCATCAACAGTGCTTTTCCAAACAAAAACATGAGAGTTGTAAAATTCTTTCTCCTTACGAAAACACATGACTTGGTGTTTTAACAATTTATTGTCACGTGTCACCATACATGTAATCTATTTGTCATCAATTTTATCAGTTCACGTGTCACACTATAACTGGTCTATAATTCAATATTATTTTTTTAGTCCAAAAATACCCCAAATTTTTAGAAATTTCCTAAAATTCACTAAAAAATATATTAATAGTCTCCAAATCAATTTTCAACACATAAAAAAAAACCATAATTCATATTTTAATCGCATTTTATAACTCAGTTATACCCAAAAAAAGTCAATGAATGCATGTACAATTATTTCATGAATTTCAACATAATTCATATATTGAAATATGCCAGATGATGCATGAAATGCACTTCTAATTACTCACTATACATTATTCCAGAGTCCTAGCCCCTAACATGGGATATTGGGACGTTACAAAGATTATGTATTTTGCTTAAGCAAGAGACATGCATACATATAAAGAAAAAGGAGAAAGTTCAAAACTTAAGAAAGAAATGGCTTGCATTAATAAGCTAGACCAAAAGGTTGAAAGTATAAAGAAGAAATAAAGAAAACGACAATTTAAAATATAGATATGAGCACCTATAAGGACACCAAAAGGTACACCTCTGTAACATTCACTAACTACATTAAGAAATCATTTAATAAGTCCCACGTCTTTATCCTTATAAGGACTGATCACTAACCTATCAAAGAACTATTAGAGGATTGATACTAGCAATAGAGAGAGATTCTTCAAAGCTTTATATAGGAAGATCCCCATCTAATTCCTTTAGAAGATCATCAGTGTTATTTAATATAGACCTAATTGTAGATTTATGCCTAGGGAAGGCTCAAGAGCATATAAGTTACTGACATTAGGGTTATCAATAGACAAGTTTGAGGGCTTAGACTTGAACAACTCTTTGGCATTTGTTAAAGCTCTCAATGAAGGATATGGTTGTAATGTTATAATTCTAAGTCGTGAAGGACTTGATCTTTTGAAAATTGCAATACATATTCTTCTTGTGCTCCTTTACTATGAGATACTCATTCTAATATTAGGATTTAGTCTCTAGTCTTTTATAATTTATCGTTAGATAATGAACCTTTATATAAAAAGATTTTATTTCCTCAATGTAGCTTTTTATGTCTTATTTTAAACCTTTCATAGTCTTGTCATAAGCGTTGGTCATACCTTCTTGGCAAAGTCTATAATTCTTCCTTTAAAAATACTTATTGTACATATCAATCACTATGAGTAGCTACACCATAAAATATTAGTTTCAATAAGACCTGAATATAAAACAAAGTAGAGATAAAAAATGTTAATCACCCTCATAAGGTTGGCTTTTGTCTATCTGCGTCATACCTTTGTAGAGTTCTTCTCCAAGGCCTTCTGATACCCTTGTAAGATCATACCTCGACAAAATTGTATGATGACTATGCCTTCTTGAAAACTGAATACTTGTGTTTAACATCCCATTTACTAATGAAAACCTTGAATTCAAGCTTCGTACCCTTATCATTTATCATCGTACTACTAGAAGTTATTGGTTTGATGTAGGAATTATAGAGTGGGGGCATTCTATATTGGATCATTGTTGGTGTTAAGAGAATTAGGATTATAATTATGGATCTACATGAATATCAGTGGCATATCTCCCTTCTTTTTCTTAGAGATATCTTCCTTTTAGTGAGCCACACATATTAATTTACAAAGATCTATTTCTATAATAATAATAATTTAATGACAAAGAGTAACACCCATAGACTCCCTGGGAGAATATATGGATGCCACACAAAATAGTACAAACAAACTAAAGCATTCTAAATCATCTTTAAAAGTAATTCAGGCAAACATACATTATAAAGTTGTAACACCCACAAACCCCCTAGGAGAATATATGGATGCCACACAAAATAGTACAAACAAACCACAACATTTTAAATCATCCTTAAAAGCAATTTAGGCAAACGTACAATATATTTCATTACAAGTTGAGTGACAAACAAAATACATTATACATAATGTACTAATCCCAAACATGTCTTAAATCCTAATCCATCCTGTATTATAGTTATAACAAACCTTCAAATAAAATACAAATTGTCTCATTTATCAGATACAACTCAAAAACAAACTCAAATATACATTTTTTTAAAACAAAACTCAATCTTCTTGGCTAGTACGGTTGATATTGTCCCAGTCTCAAGTCTTCACAACAAGACTTAACGGGGCAAAACCACTGTGCTAAGCATAAAGCTTAGTGGGGAATAACTAAACCATACATAAACTACCAACTGTTTAACAATCAACTAACATCCATATATATTGAATCAAATTATATCATAAGTAATCATTAAAGGTTCATATTAAAGAACAATTAATCATAATGGATTTCAGAACATAATATGATCTATCACTAGAGAACATTTCTTATGCTAGTGCCAATCATTTAAGTATCAAAACAGATTGTACAGATGTCAAAACTGATTATTAGAATAGGGTATAAACCTTTCAGATTAGAATATGAATTGTATTATAACAGACTTTGTTTTGTATCAATTCAGAGTTTATCTTATATCAAATCAAAATTTCAAACTGCACATGTAACAGAATACAAAACAAGTTAGACTGCTAATCCTTTTTATAGAAGTGGGTAACGGGACTAGTACAAAAGATACCATGTTTGGTATCTGAAATAGAAGACACTTAAGTCTCTGAAACAAAAGACACAGAAGTGTCTAAAATCAAAAGACACCGGAGTTTTTAGCATAGAAGACACGTTAGTGTATAGTTATAGAAGACAGCTTAGTGTCTAATTACAGAAGTAGCTGCTAACCCTTTTAGGCATGCCTATTTACCCACGACTAGGACTCAACAGCTTTAAAAGTAAACCATTTCAGATTTAAGAATTTTATGCAAAAGAATAAGTTCAGCATATGTCTTTATTCAAATGAACTTATTCATTAACATTTGATCAAACATACCATACCTTAAAAATACAAACATGTAAAATTATAAACCAAGAGAAGTGTTGAGTCATCACACATTAAGTATATGCACACAATTAGCAAGCACTTTCAATACAATTCCAACTATAAAATTCCTCAGACAACTGATGGTCTAGTAATGTCACAATATTATTGCAGAAATTCCCAATTCTCAATCATACATATCCAATTCGTAATATATAAACCTTAAGAACTCATTCATTCATAATAACACCAAGCAATTTAACATTATGCTCATCATTATTAAACTATACATCCTTTATATTATCATCTCCATTAATAAACCATAACTAAATTACCTTTTACTCCATTAATCTAACATCATCTAGGATATTTTTTAATCCCAATTAAGTTTAGACAAACTACTGTTAAAAGTCCTAACCCTATATATGTTTAACAAATTAAACAACCAAGTTTAGCATTTTCTTTTGTTTTTATTTCAGATTTTCTTAATATAGGTTTTGGGTCTGATTTGCATTGCCATTTTGATATAAAAATGAGGTTTCTGGGCAATACGTTCTTCTACAAAAATGTTTCTATATGTCTTAAATTTCTAATGAACTAAATTTCATACAATTTGGTTCATTATTTATAAAGTTATCCCCAAATTACTACAGACTATTCCCAACCAATGATAGAATTCTAATTTCAATTTTAGGCTAAATTCCAAAATCCTTCGGGATAGAACCAAAATTCCATTCCTCCATGAAAGTTATGGGTATATGTGTTTATTTTAATCTACAATGAAAATCACCTAATTTAGATATCTATAGGTCAAGTTATAGCCTAAATACCGATTGCTATTCAGTGAAATCTATTCAGTGAAAACAGTACAATTCATTCACATCTTACACCCTTAATGCTTTACTCCAAGGTTCATCCTTTCCACTATATTTCCACCTTATTCATACCCCAATTACACATCAATTTCATGTCCAGACCTCAACAAAAAATATTCTATTCAATAAAACATCAAATAATTCATATGATAACATGCAATCAAGATTAGTATTCCCATACCTTTTTTAACTCAATTTCCTACTTCAATGATCAAGCTACTATAGCCTTTCAAGCAAGTATCATAATTCCAAGACTAAGATGGCCAAGAGAACAGCAACATAGAAAATAGCAGAATCTAGCTTCTTTGATGCAGTATCATGCAAAACTTCAAGTGACGATGATGATCCAAAAAGCAACCAAAAATTCCAAGAGGTGTGAGTGAGTTTTGGTGGAGAGAGAACAAAATGGTAAAGATTAAGCCAAAATAGAAACTCCAGCAGAAACTCCTCTCCTTCAATGTTAGGTGTCAATAAATGGTAACAACATATGTCTTCATACATGTTCTTCACTTTCCCCATTTAGGAGCTGCCACTCATCCACACAAACTGCTGCCATTTGTCACCAATTAATTAGTCTATTTATCTCCAAATTAAAATGAATAAACTGCATTGATTTAGGCTGAATTTGATCAAGTTGTCTTCATAAAAATTGTATCTTATTTTCTTAGTTTTCTAATGGTATAAAGTTTGTAATTTTTGGACATCGAAATCAAGAGATATGATTCTTACCAGTTTGAGTGTCACACAGGAGTGCACGATCATGACAAATTGAACTTGCTAAAACCAATATTAACATCCGTTTTTAAGTACTTACAAGCCTTCTTTTCACTTAATGTCCACCCAAACCTTACGTAATGTATCCATGATATATGTTCCAAGTCCCAGGCACAACATTAGTACCTTAATTCTCTAATGGTGACACTTATTTCCAATTCACTAAATATGATTCATTAAACTAAAATTCAAGTCATATGCAATCCTCACTCTTATCACAAATTTGTTTAACACCTATCTTACATGTTCAATGTAACATTCCAACTAGGGTGTAATTTTACGCCTTACAATTTTCTCCCTTTAAAAGAATTTCATCCTCAAAATTCATACCTGATCAAAATATTTTAGGATACTGAGCCCTCATGATCTCTTCTGGTTCCTATGTTGCTTCCTTGAGTCCATGGTGTTGCCAGAGTACTTTGACCAAAGGTATTTGTTTATTCCTGAGTTGTCAGACTTCTTTGGCTAAAATAAACATAGGCCCTTCTTCATACGTTAAATCATATGTTATAATCTTGTATTTGAATTTCATATGTTATAACTTATCATCAGCTCTCTAAGCATCACAAATCTCTTCTCTCAAAATAAGCCTAGCTTTCAATTGAGCTATTAAAGGTCTATTAGATACAAGTCCCTATTCACTCTGCTTCATTGATAATGATGAAATGATCTTCTATCTAAAAGCATCAGCCATGACATTAGCCTTACCTAGATGGTAGTCAACAATACAATCATAGTCTTTAAACAGTTCCAACCAACACCATTGTCTCAGATTGAGTTCTTTCTGAGTAAGCAGATATTTCAAACTCTTATGATCTATGAAAATTCTACACCTTTCACTATACAAGTAGTACCGCCAAATTTTCAAGGCAAACACTACTGCTGCAAGCTCTAGATCATGTGTAGGGTAATTCTGTTCACGTGGCTTTAGTTGCCTAGAGGCATAAGCAACAACCTTTCCATCCTTCATAAAAACATAACCTAAAACATTTCTAGATGCATCACTAAATATAACATACTCCTTACCAGAAGTAGGTTGAGCCAATATAGGAGCTTTGATAAGCATACTTTTCAATTGATCAAATCTATTCTGACATCTATCAGACTATTCATACTTAACTCCTTTCTGTAATAGTTTAGTTAAAAGGGATGCTATCACCGAGAACCCCTTTACAAACTGGAGATAATAACCAACCAAACCTAGAAAACTTCCCACTTCTGTTACATTTCGTGGTGGATTTTAGTTAACAATTGCTTCTATCTTATTAGGGTCAACTATAATCCTTTGAGAAGAGACGATATGACTTAGAAAAGATACCTCGTGAAGCTAGAAATCACACTTGCTCAACTTAGCATATAACTTTTTTCCGACAGGGTCTGTAACACAATTCGAAGATGCTCAGTATGGTCATGTTCATTCTTAGAATAGACCAGGATATCATCTATAAACACTACAACAAACTGATCTAAATATGGCTTGAATACTCTATTCATCATATCCATAAATGCTGCTGGAGCATTAGTTAACCCAAATGGCATTACTAGGAATTCATAATGTCTATAATGGGTCCTAAATGCAATATTTGATACATCCACATCCTTTACCCGAAGTTGATAGTATCCTAATTGCAGATCTATCTTTAAAAACACTCCTGCATCTTTCAACTGATCAAACAGGTCTTTAATCCTTGGCAACCGATACTTTTTCTTCACTGTGACTCTACTTAATTACCTATAATTGATGCACATTCGTAGTGTACCATCCTTCTTCTTAACAAACAAGATCGGTGCTCCCTACAGTGAGACACTAGGTTGAACCAACCCTTTATCCAGAAGCTCTTGCAACTACACCTTCAACTCTTTCAATTTAGCAGGACCCATTCTGTACGGTGCTCTGGATATAGGAGCAATTCCAGACATGACTTCAATAGATAAATCCACTTCCCTTTTAGGAGGCAGTCCAGGTAATTCCTAAGGAAACACATCCAGAAATTCATTCACCACGAGAATATGTAGCAATTTACCACCCTCCTTCTTAGAATCAAATACAAAAGCTAGATAAGCTTCATATCCCTTCCTGAGGAGTTTCTAGGCTTGCATAGCAGATACCACATTAGCTAAAGAATCAGTGCAGATGTTATACAACACTATTCCAGGCTGATTAGGCTTCCTAAGCACAACTTTCTTAGCATTACAATCAACCAATGCCTGATGCTTGGATAACCAATCCATACCCAAAATCAAATCAAATTCATAAAAAGGCAATATAGTCAGATCTACTACATATTCATTTCCTTAGATCATAATAAGACAATTCCTAAACACCTGGTTAACTAACATACTACTACCCAGAGGACTGGTTATATGAATGTCATACCCTAGCTAATCTATAAGCATCTCCTTATCATACATTTCTCTAACACAGACATAGGAATGAGTGGATCCAGGATCATTCAGTGCATGCATTTTAAAATTAAAGAGAGAAACAATACCAACAATGACTTCAGGTGCATCTTGGTCCTCACGAGCTTTCAATGCATAAGCTCGAGTTGAAGCAGAAGGCACAGCTGGTCGATCAACGGTTTCCAAATGGGTACTCAGATTAAGTCTGTTCTGACCAAATCCTCCACTACCTCTACCTCATCCTCTGATTCCAGCAGCTACATGAGAGACCTCCCTACTAGCTTGTGATGTCTGTGACTGTTTCAGAGGACAGTTAGCTATCAGATGATCAGTAGCACCACATAGAAAACATGTACTCGTAACCTTCCAACAAGTACCCTGATGGTATTTAGAGCAATGAGGGCATTCCGTAATACCAGAACCTTGACCTGCAGAAGAACCCCTACCAGTAGTAGTCGATAAGGGAGAATTTTGTCGTTTTCCCCTAGCTACTAATCCCTGAGTGAATTCTGGTGCAGTGGAGGCACCTTCCCGACTTCACTTACTTGAGGATTTACCTCCTATAGCAAAGCCCCTTTGCTGAGCCCTTTCTCCATTCACCATCTCTTTCTTCTTAATTTTCATTGCAGCTTGCACAAATTGATGGTAGTTCACTTGTTGTAGTAAAGTAAATGGGGCATGATGCTCCTTAATCGAATCGTTCAAACCATCCTCGAATTGATGACACTGGAACTCCTCAGTAAGTATGGGTTTGGAGGTATACTAGCTGGGTTGGTTAAACTCCCTATCGTACTCAACAACAGATAAGTTTCTCTACTTTAGATTCAGAAATTGCTTCCACTTATCCTTTCTATAAGCCTCCGTAACATACCTAGCTTTAAACTCTTGGGAAAACAAATCCTAAACAAAGGCATCGGTAGCTGAGGATTCCTCAAAATGAACTTCCACCACTTGTAGGCCGCTCCCTGAAGAAGAGAGATAGCATAGTGCACCATCTGATCTAGTGGACAACTTATTTCGTACAATACCCTCTTTACTTTCTCTATCCAGAACTCAACTCTTTTATATTCCTCCAATGATATTCCAGAAAATTCCTCAACTCCATACTTCTGCAGTTGATCAATCGGAGCCTTGGATGCATTCATATGATGTAGTAACATCATCATATCCTGAGAAAACTTAACTAAAGCCTCTCCCTGAGCTAGAGGAGGAGCTGGCGCCTCAGCTTCACCTTGATTAACCCCAGAGGGTCTAGATATTGATGGACGAGATCTTTCAGGATGATTACTCTTAGTAACCTCGTCAATGGCTTCGTGATATCTTGCCACCTTTAATTGTATAACCAAAACATGGGACAAACCGCATTAGGCCAAAACATAACTGGTACACTCAAGTAGAAGCAATAGTTAAGTGCTAGTTAAATCATAATTGCCTAAACTATGCTCTGATACCAAAAGATGTAATACCCATAAACCCCCTGGGAGAATATATGGATGCCACACAAAATAGTACAAATAAACCAAAGCATTCTAAATCATCCTTAAAAGCAATTCAGGCAAACATACATTATAAAGATGTAACACCCAAAAACCCCCTGGGAGAATATATGGATGCCACACAAAATAGTACAAACAAACCAAAGCATTCTAAATCATCCTTAAAATCAATTCAGGCAAACATACATTATATTTCATTACAAGTTGACTTACAAACAAAATACATTATACATAATGTACTAATCACAAACATGTCTTAAATCCCAATCCATCCTGTATTATAGTTATTACAAACCTTGAACTAAAATACAAACTGTCTCGTTTATCAGATACAACTTACAAACAAATTCAAATATAAATTTAAAAGAAAAACTCAATCTTCTTGGCCACTACCGTTGACATTGTCCCAGTCTCAAGTCTTCTTTACAAAACCTACACGGGGCAAAACTACCGTGCTAAGTATAAAGCTTAGTGGGGAATAATTAAACCATACGTAAACTAGCAATTATTTAATAATCAAATAACATCTACATATATTGAATCAAATTATATCATAAGCAATCATTAAAGGTTCATATTAAAGAACAATTCAAGCATAACAGATTTCATAATAGAATACAATCTATCACTAGAAAGCATTTCTCATACTAGTGCCAATCATTTAAGTATCAAAACAGATTGTACAAATGTCAAAACTGATTATCAGAATAGGGTATAAACCTTTCAGATCAGAATATGAATTGTATTATAGCAGACTTTGTTTTGTATTAATTCAGAGTTTATCTTATATCATATCAAAATTTTAAACTGAATATATAACAGAATACAAAACAAGTTAGACTGCTAATCCTTTTTACAGAAATAGGTAACAGGACTAGTACAGAAGATACTATGTTTGGTATCTGAAATAGAAGAGACTTAAGTCTCTCAAACAGAAGACACAGAAGTGTCTAAAATCAAAAGACACCAGAGTTTCTGTCACAGAAGACACCTTAGTGTCTAGTTAGAGAAGACACCTTAGCGTCTAATTACAAAAGTAGCTGCTAACCCTTTTAGGCATGCCTATTTACCCACAATTAGGACTAAGCAGTTTTAAAAACAAACCATTTAGATTTTAGAATTTTATGCAAAAGAAGAAGTACAACATATGTCTTCATTCAAATGAACTTATTCATTGACATTTGATTAAGCATAACATACCTTAAAACTATAAACATGTAAAATTATGCACCAATCGAAGTGTTGAGTCATTACATATTAAGTATATGCATATAATTAGCAAGCACTTCTAATACAATCTCAATTATGAAACTCCTCGGACAACTGATGGTCTGGTAATGTCACAATATTATCGCAGAAATTCCCAATTCACAATCATCCATATCCAATTTGTAATACATAAGCCTTAAGAACTCATTCATTCATGATCACACCAAGCAATTTTGCATTATGTTCATCATTATTAAACCATACATCCTTTATATTATCATCTTCATTAATAAACCATAACTCAGTTACCTTTTACTCCATTAATCTAACATCATCTAGGTTCTTTTTTAATCCCAATTAAGTTTACATAAACCATTGATAAAAGTCCTAACCCTATATATGTCAACAATTACACAACCAAGTTTAGCATTTTCTTTTGTTTTTTTATATTTTTTTAGGACAGGATTTGGATCTAATTTGCATAGCCATTTTGATATAGAAACTGAGGTTTCTAGGCAATATGTTCTTTTACAAAAATGTTCCTATATGTCTTAAATGTCTAATAAACTAAAGTTCATACAATTTGGTTCATTATTTCTAAAGTTATCCCTAAAATACTATAAATTTTTCCCAACAATGACAAAATCCTAATTTCAACTTTAGGCCAAATTCCAAAATCCTTTAAGACAGAACCAAAATTCCATTCCTTAATGAAAGTTGTAGGTATATGTGTTTAGTTTAATCTAAAATGAAAATCACCTAATTTAGATATCTACAGGTCAAGTTATAGCCTAAATATCGATGGCTATTTAGTGAAACCAGTACAATTCATTCGCATCTTACACCCTCAACGCCCTTACTCCAAGGTTCATCCTTTTCACTACAATTCCATCTTATTCATACCCTAATTATACATCAATTTCATGTCCAAACCTCAATAATAAATATTCTATCCAATCAAACATCAAATAATTCATATGATAACATGCAATCAAGATTAGTATTCCCATACCTTCTTTAACTCAATTTCCTACTTCAATGATGAAGCCACTCTAGCCTTTCAAGCAAGTATCACAATTCCAAGATTAAGAGGACCAAGAGGAGAGCAACATAGAAAATAGAATAATCTAGCTTCCTTGATGCAATATCGTGCAAATGCTTCAAGTGGCGATGATGATCTAAAAATAACCAAAAATTCTAGGAGATATGAGTGAGAGAGTTTCAGTGGAGAGAGAACAAAATGGTGAAGATTAATACAAAATAGAAACTCCAACAAAAACTCCTCTCCTTCAATGCTAGATGTCAATAAATGGTAACAGCATGTTCTTCACTTGTCCCATTTAGGAGCTATCACTCATCCACACAAAATGTTGTCATTTGTCACCAAGTAATTAGCCCACTTATCTCTAAATTAAAATGAATAAACTATATTGATGTTGGCTGAAATTGACAAAGTTGTCATCATAAAAGTTGTAGCTTATTCTCTTAGCTTTCTAATGGTACAAAGTTCATAATTGTTGGACATCAAAATCAAGAAATATGATTCTTACAAGTTTGTGTGTCACACAGGGGTGCACGATTGTGACAAATTGAAATTGCTAAAATTAATATAAACATAGGTTTTTAAGTACTTGCAAGAATATAAACATAGGTTTTTAAGTACTTACAAGCCTTCTTTTCACTTAATCTCCACCCAAACCTTGCGTAATGTAACCATGACATATGTTCTAAAACCTAGGCCCAACATTAATACCTTAATTCTCTAATGGTGACACTTATTTCCAATTCACTAAGTATGATTCATTAAACTAAAATTCAAGTCATATATAATCCTCACTCTTATCACAAATTTTTTTAACACCTATCTTTCATGTTCAATGTAACATTCCAACTAGGGTACAATTTGGGGCCTTACATAAAGATTAATATAAAAATGATAGAGCATGAAAAAGTATCCCATTATCCTATTAATCGATAATGCCTTAATTTAACAATAACTTTCCTTATAACAATAGTTCCTTATAAGGAAATGGGTTATTAGAATCTAACAATGCCTTCACTTATGAGGCTAAGAGACCATCTGATTTTCATCTCTTTTTGAAGCCTAAACGAACATCCCCCAAAGTCTACCTAACCCTTACTCTCTTTTTTCCTCTAAGATTAAAAATAAAAAAATTGATGCTTATACCAATAGGTTCCCTTTAGGAGTTTGTTCAAGCTAGTTCTGGACTTAAAGTTCAAACTATACCAGTATGGAAGTTTATTTAAAGAATGAATTTCATGCATAAACTTGAATAGATCTATAGTAGGTTCTATATTTTGGACGTGACAAACAAATGGAGAGAAGAAAGGAGACATTGATAAGTGTGAATTGTACATTATTTTAGGGCTTAGTTTGATATGTGTTTAGCTATTATTCCAATCATTTAGTATGTGTTTAGGTTAGAATTATGTTAATTTGTTAATTATTTGCATTTTAAGCATTTTGTGACAAGTCTTTTAGCTTAAATATTATGTTTTTGAGGTATCTTAATATGTTTGCTAGTGTTTCAGGGTCAATATGGAAGAACGGAGAAGTTTTGGAGACATTCAGGTCGAAACAACGACCCACGATCGTGGCACAGTAGGCCACCATCGTGACAGAAGCATCATAGTTAGCCCACAATCGTGGCATGTAAGCCACGATTGTGACAGAAGTGTAAGGAACGACCCACAATCGTGGCCTGCATCGGGCAAATACATAGACACTAAAAAATGTCAAGTTTTAAGGGATTTTTTTTGGACCTTTCAGACTCCAGAAAAGCCTTAGGGTTGCTAAAAACACAAAGGATATTTAAAGAAAAAGAAAAAGAGGCAAAAAGAAGCTTTTGCATCAGCCACCTTGAGAAACCTTAGAGAGAATTCATCGGGAGATTGGGAAAGAGAGAAAAGGAGAAGAAGCTGACTCGACGTATCTCCCGGATTAGGAGGTTTTCCAACGTCGCTACCTCCCATCCTCCATTTTTATTGTATTTCCTATTTATTTTCAATTTTATCATTGTATAGAATTGGATTGAATAGTTGATGATAAAATATAAAACATCGAGGATATTTTAAACTCGCCTTCGGAGTTTTATTCTTAAATTAATGAAATTTGATTGTTTATTTGTTTAATGGATTTGTTGTGATTTTATTCTGCAATTGCATAATTCGATAATAAACTGAGAGGGTGAATTGAATGAAAATGATTAAATTGGGCTAATGAGAGTTATACGATTAAATAGAAATTAGAATTAAATCAAATCGATAAATTGTACAAAGAGTGATCTTGCATGGGTTTCTGATGGTTTATAAAAGAACTTCAAAATTAATTAGGGTTTTGGATAGGTTGTGAATTGAGAAATTGTAACTTTCATAAGCTAATTAGGGTTTATGATTTAGGGTTAATGGTTATAACTCGAGAGACAGTAATCAACCCTAGGATAGTCTAAAACCAGCAATCGGATAATTTATAATCAGTTAGGTTAGCATTAAGGATAGGTAAAATTCCCTTTCTCTCGATTGATAATTTCTTTCAGTTGATTCTTGGGTGTGTTACAATTGCTTAGTAATTAGTATTTCATGTTTGATTTTTAAATTGTTTGATTGAATTAAGTTCTCATTTGTGTTTATTGGATTTTTTTTATTATTTCTGGCCTTAAATTTTAGGATTATATTAACTCCCTCCTAATGGGATAGACACCTTTGGTACTACGCTAATGAACCGTGCGCTTATGGATTATCAAGGGTTATTAATTAAAACTTACACATAACTAACACCCGATCAAGTTTTTGGCACCGTTGCCGAGGAGGCGATTAGTTTAATTCTTTAGTCTAAGGCTTTTTGACCTTATTTTAAAAAAAAAAACAGCTAGGCATAAAGTAGACGACACATCAACTTGGATATCACCGGACAACAATGGGAAATTTCAAGAGTTGAATACTAAAAAGTGATAAAAAGAATGATCACGGAGGATATATATTATAAGGAGGAAAGGATTCTTACAGATTACAATGATCCCAATTTACTTAGGGAAATCATCATCGTTATATGGACCTATACACTTCGAGGTGGCAGAACCATCCAGATTTTTATTAGTCCAATAATGCAAGTACTCACATAAGGCATCAAAACCTATTTGAACTTCAGCAAGATGAGTCCAGTTCAAGGGATTCTAGATTGGAAAAAATCATAGATAAGCTAACAGATATGGAAGAAACCCATAAGAGACTAGAAGAGCAAATTGATCATGTAACAGAAAATCATACATCTTCTATCCACAACTTGGAGATTCAAGTGAGACAGTTTTCCCGTTAATTTCATAAGAAAAGTGTGGAAGGCTTTCTGAGCAATATAAGGCTATCATACTTAGAAATGGGGAAGAACAAGAAGAACCAGTAAAAGACCAAGTTGAACCCTATCTTGTAGAAGACCAAAAGATGAGGAAAGAGGATGAAGAAAAGAATGACAACTCTCCCTATTATTCTCTAGATCTTGGTATACCATACTTGAACATCGAAAAAACTTAGGTAAATGCCCATGAAGAAACATCATCATTCAGATTAGTGATGACCAACTGATATTCAACATGAATGACGTATTAAAGAATTCGGAGGAGGGTAACTCCTTCAAAAAAATGATGTGTTTGAATCTTTGAAGGAACAAGAGGACAAAGAACAGTTGACAATAGACATCAAGTTTGAAGAAGCTATGAAAGTCTTTGTTCAAGAAACTAAAGAAGAAGATTAGATGAGAGTGAATGAGTAAGAACTAAGAAGATAATGACTTACTCTCTTACCGAGAAAACTACTAGATTCCATAAAAGATTCAAGAAGTTTTGTACACAGTTCGCTTAAAAAAAGGACATTACTAAACCTAATTGGTTTTCATAATTTTATCAATATTATCTTTCTGATCATTTTGCAATTTGTAGCTTACTTACAAGCTACAAAACTGATGTTGAATAAAAACAGTGGAAATGAACCACTCATAATTGATCTCGTATGAGTTTCTAATGATGCAGAGTCAAGCTAATGACCATAAATTAGCACATTCAGTAGTTAGATTTAAATTCTTGTGTTTATTTAGAATTATTTTAAATTTTAAATAAAATTTTAATAATTTTAAATGATCGGGGATTACTAATTCTCTTACTCTCTCTAAATCAATTATAAGATAGGAAAGCCACCTCAGCATTAAGCACATTTGGTCTCCATCTCTGACATATCATCACATCAGTCACTATGATGGTTTTGTGTTCTAACCCTTTTCCTTTTAGTTTTGTTATTTTTTTTTTGCCTTCTGTATATTATTTCATTCCCCCTTTTGTGTTTGAATGTATCCTTCTCACATTGAGGACAATGTGTTGTTCAAGTGTGGGGAGGGTTATGTGATTTGTTTTAAATGTGAATTTTGCATATTGTATGATAGGTTTTTAGGTTGCATATTATGAATTGTGTGAATGTATCAATGGATTAGATGGATTGAAATCAATTTAATTTTGAACATAATCTAATAGGTTGTGAAGAGTCATTAGCGTGCGAAATTAGTGATCTGGATTTTTGGCTAAATATGCAGGTTAATTAGGATTTAGTGTTAGTTTTTCACCCTATAAATTGTCATATCCATTCATAATTTTAGGTCTTTAGACTAAAGCAACTTTGCTAGTATTTTTTAATGGAAACAAGCAACTAAAGCAACAAGTTAGGCAATAAAAAAATTTATGTTTGTTAATTTTAAATAAAGAACTATTCTGCTGGCCTTCGAGCTATAAATAGAGCTAGGAGCCAATTTAGAATATAATGTAGCCAAGTAATCGAATCGACATGCATCACAAATGTATATCTCCATGTCAAAAGGTTATAATGATATTCTAACCAAGCAGCTTAATAAAAACATGACTTAGTCGAGCAACTGGATCGACATTTATCACTAATGTTTGCGTCCGAGTAAACGACTAGGTCCATGTCCACAAAATTAAATAAACAGTAAAAAATGTTTTTTAATAAAAACCTACCAAACTTGTAAATAGTTTGACTTTTCATGAAAATGTACTTATGAGTAGTTACAGAGTTTGAATAACCGAACAATTATTAAAGTGTGTATAATTGAAAAGGATTAATAAGAAATTTGGGGTTTTGATTAATATTTATGTTTAGTTTAGAGCTCCTAGATGAGGATTTGGCATTTTAATGATTTAGAATAACTTAAATGATTGTCTTTTAAGTTAAATTTATTTCAATAAGTTGAAGTCTTTATCTCATTACTGCATTGTGTGCTTTGTGATTTTGTGTGTTGTTGTTTTGCTTGAGCACAAGCAAACTTTTAAGTGTAGGGATGTTAATAAGTGTGAATTGCATATTGTTTTGGGGCTTATTTTGATATATGTTTAGCTATTAATTCAATCATTTAATATGTGTTTAGGTTAGAATTGTGTTAGTTTGTTAATTATTTGTGTTTTAAGTGTTTTATGGGTTAGTACAAGTCTTTGAGCTTAAATATTATGTTTTTGAGGTACCTTGATGTGTTTGCTAGTTTTTTAGGGTCAACATCGAAGAACGGAGAAGTTTCAGAGACATTCGGGCTGAGATAGAAGTACCAAAGTTAGCCCACGATTGTGGCCTGCATGCCACGATTATGACAGAAGCATAAGGAATGGCCCACGTAGCCTGCATGCGACGATCATGACAGAAGGCTCAGATGTGGCCCACGATCATGACTTGTATTATGAAAATGTGCAAACACTTAAAACGTCAAGTTTTGAGGAATTTTTTAAACCTTTTGGACCCTAAGAAACCATAAGGTTGCTCAGAACACAAAGGATATTTAACGAACAAGAAAAAAAGGGAGAAGGAAGCTTTTGCATCAACCACCTTGAGAAACCCTAGAGAGAATTCAACGAGAGATTAAGGAAGAGAAGAAGAAAGAGAAAAAAGGAGAAGAAGCTGACTCGACGTACTTCCCGGATCAGAAGGTTTCCCAATGTCATTTCCTCCCATCCTCTATTTTGATTGTATTTCCTATTTATTTTCAGTTTTATCATTGTATAGAATAGGATTGAATAGTTGTTGATAGAATCTAAAATGTTAAGGTTGTTTTAAACTCACCTTCAGACTTTTATTCTTGAATTAATGAAATCTGATTGATTATATGTTTATTGGATTTATTGTGATTTAATTATGTGATTGCATAATTTGATAATAAACTGAGAGGGAGAATCGAATGAAAAATGATTAAATTAGGATAATGAGAGTTAGGTGATTTAATGGAAATTAGAATTAAATCAAATAGGTACATTGTACGAAGAGAGATCTTGTATAGTATTATGATAGTTTATTAGAGAATTTTAGAACTAGTTAAGGTTTTGGATAGGTTGTGAATTGATAAATTGCAACTTCCATAATCTGATTAGGTTTTATGATTTAGGGTTAATGGTTATAACTCGAGAGAGAGTAATCAACTCTAGGACAGTCTAGAATCAACAATCTCATAATTCATAATCAATTAGGTTAGCATTAAGGATAGGTAAAATTTTCTTTCTCTCAATTGATAATTTCTTTCGATTGATTTTAGGTGTGTTGCAATTGCTTAGTAATTAGTATTTCGTGTTTGATTCTTAAATTGTTTTATTGAATTAAGTTCTCGTTTTTAATTTCTTGTAATTTGAATTTTTGTTATTATTTCTAGCCTTGTATTTTAGGATTAGATTAACTCCCTCCTCGTGAGATTGACACCTTTGATACTACGCTAACAAACCGTGCGTTTGTGAATGATCACGGGTTATTAATTAAAACTTACACATAAACAATGTCTGATCAGACATCAACAATGAAGGTGGAGCTACCTTATAGTTAGACCTTTTTTTCTAATTCTTAAGAAAAAGTTGTTTAAAAGGAGCGTCGTCCTACACTTAAATCTATTAAAGTAGACATTAATCTCACCAGGAGTAGCAAAACAAATCCACTTAGCCATATAAGGGAACATTAGCTTTATATGGTGAGGAAGGGGAAAAAATAGACTTCATTCCCTCTAGATCACTTGATTTGATTTTGTCTTAATAACCCTTTGCCTCAAACTTTACCGCCAACTTAAAGGTAGGGATAACAACCTAATAACTTATACACTCAACCCTTCCAGTTAACTCGTCATTACAAAATACTCTATACTCCAAAAGTGTACTCTAAAACTATGACTCAAACTACCCAAATGAGACATAACTCCCTAAAAAATAAAACCTCAAAAGGGAAGGAAAGAATAAAAGAGAATGACTATAAAAAGGTTTAGGAGGAATCGAGGAATCTTTTATAAGGTGCAAGAAATGAAAGAAAAGGCAAAGATTTTAGTAAACATGGAGGAAAAACTATTTATATATTCATGAATGGCTTCAGTTAGTGGTATATAGACAACTAGAATTCATACTCATTTTCACTTCACCTTAACGTGTGACAATTTTTTGTCTCTCTCCATAAAAGAAATATGCAAAGTTAAAAACATGACTACAAATCACAAATTTTCAAGAATCAAAAGCTTGCCTTCCTAATGTAAGAAATATGGACTGATATTATGGCCCAAATTTTCTATAAGCCTATCTTAAAATTGGTTTAAGGTTTTCTTAGTTTAATAGTATATTAAATCTTAACCGTTAATTTAGTACTTGGTGGACATACAAGATTTAATGTCAACAAAGAAGTGTATATAAACTAATCCTCTCTCTACCCCAATTAAGTACAGAAAAAACAAATACAGAAAGAATGTGTTTGTGAATTAGCTATCCATCAAGCTATCGTACAAAAAGAGGGTTAAGAGAGAAACTAGTTCGTAATTGGTAAAAGCTTTCTCTCTACATCATGACAAATTCCACTCAAGGTAAGTAAATTATTCGCTTTATCTATATGGTTATTATTATATTCAAGATCGGAATGGCCATAAATGATTTACATATAATTCATAATCCATATATGATTTATGTCTTTAATGTATGATTATTAAGAACCGAAAAAAATTACATTTGGTATCAAAGCCTTGATTTTGAATAGATAACAATCCTTATATTATTGATTGATGATTATTTAGGTTATGATGTTTATAAAAAATTTTATGATTTCAAGGTTTTGATTAAAGAATATTTTTTCCCTTAAATAAAATTTGTTGCAGCAGTAAATGAATTCGAGCCTTCGTCTATGCGTCTCTTTACTTTTGTCTCTGGACATTGCTTGTTTTCATACAATGTTTGCTTGTAACCGGATTTTGGATCCTCTGTCCAATTTTATGGTGTCTTATCTGTCCTATAAATCTCATCCATTCATTTATGTGGGTCCCACGTAGGTCCTACGTAAATAAATGCGAGACCTGCATAAATGAATGGCTGAGATTCATGGGATAGAATAAGACACCATAAAATTGGACAGAGGATCCTGTCTCTTGTAACCGTCCGTGCATTTCTTTATTTCTCTAGTTTTGGGATTTGGTTTAAAGAAGCAAATAGCATTTCTCAATTCCACTCAAGAACGTTTCTTGGAGAGGCTGATAGAAGTTTGAAAACAATGAAGAGGGGCCCATGTTGCTTTTGTTTTTATTTATGTCTGTTTGTTTATTTTTGCACATTACCTGGGATTTAGCATAAGACCGCAGGGCAATCTGGCCTGCATATTACTATGAATATTGGGGATTTTGTTCATTTGTTAAATGCTTTGTACGTGATTTGTTCATTGCTTTGTGCGTGTTTCAGTTGGCAGCTTTTGTGCCAATATCCATAGTGAATATTGTGTTTCTAATCGAAAAATTACAGCCTTGATCTATGAATTTTGATGATAGAATGAATTGTTTTTAAGTTTTGATTTCTAACGTGTTGGTTATATTAATGATATTTTGACTATAATCAAATTTTAATTTTAGTTTTGTCTTATTATTATGATAATAATTATTATTTTTTATATATGAAAGTATGATTAAAATTAATTTGTTAGTCACCAAAGTGTCCAAATTAGTTTTGAATGTATGATCATATAATTCATGTATTTTATGAAATGCTATTATGAAAATTTTATTAGTTGATAGAAATTAAGGACTTTACCCAAAGGTAAATCAATGTTCTATAACTAATAAATATAAAGGAGAAAATTGATATACTCTTGTCATATATGTATAGTTATCCAAAGATGTTAAATGTATTTGAATAGTTTATTTAATTTCCTTATAAAGTTTAAATAGCATTCTACTGATGGTGATGATATGCATTATTGTGTTTACCCAAAGGAAACTTGCAATATATTTAATGTATGTGCTTCCTGTCTGAATCTGTTACTAAGTAAGCGTTTATATGTTTGAAGTTATTAGCCTTCACTCTCAAGCTTCTTTTGTTACCTTGTTCACTGGTGTGAATATCTCTGAATGGAACAAACAAGTCACTTTCCATTTAGGTGCTTTGGATCTTGACTTGGCACTATTAGAGGATAAGCCTTCTGACCTTAATGATATCAATACACAGGCTGAAAAGGCACATTATAAGGCATAGACAAGGTCTAATAGGTTATGTTTGAACTTTATACGAATGAAGATTGCAATAACATTAAGTCTATTCTTCCTAGCACTAAAAATCATAATGCTAAAGATTTTCTTAAGCTTATGAAGATAAGTTTCGTTCTATCAATAAGGCACTTTAAGGGACACCTATGGCTAAGCTCACGACCATAAAGTTTGATGGGTCAAAGAGTATGCACCAACATAAGTGGGTCAAGGTGCTAGAAAGAAACTTAAACCAAAGGCTAAGAATTTTAAGAAGAAAGGACCTGCTAGAGTTCTACAAGTTGCTGATGGTGAAAGGAAGGGACAAAAGTTAAATAAATGCCACTTTTGCAAGAAAGAAGGAAATTATCAAAAAGATTGTCTGAAACATAAGGCTTGGTTCAAAAAAAGGTATACAATATGTTTCTGTATGCTTGAATCAAACTTATCTGAAGTTCCTTCTAATACTTGGTGGTTTGGTTCTAGTGCCACTACTCATGCTTCCAATATTATGTAGGGATTCCTTACAATACAAACTATAAGCCCAACTAACAACTTTCTGTTTATGAGGAATTGAATAAAGGCCCCAATTGAAACTGTAGAGACTTACAGACCAACATTAGATTATGGGCATCATTTGGATCAAATGAACACTCTTTTTATACCTTTAATTTCTAGATATTTAATTTATGTTTCTATACTTGATGCTAATGGATATACTTTTAAGGGTGGACATAGTTGTTTCAATTTGCATAAGAATAATTCCCTTATTGGTTATTAAATGCTTATGGATGGTTTATATAAATTCAAACTTGATGATGTTTTTTTGAATCCCTATTATTGTTAATAATAATGTTGGAATGAAACGTAGTTTAACGAATGAACATTCTGCTTACTTGTGGCATAAAAATTTAGGTTATATATTCAAAGAAAGGTTAGAAAGATTAGTAAAGAATGAGATTCTACCAAATCTAGATTTTACTAATCTTAGCTTATGTGTGGAATGCATTAAGGACAAGCAAACCAAACATAGTAAAAACGGAGCCACGAGAAGCAGTCAAGTTCTTAAACTCCATCTTTTAATAGAGAAAAATACTTCGTCACCTTTATAGATGTTTTTTCACAGCATGGATATATTTATTTGGTGAATGAAAAATCTCAAGCTGTAAATACCCTTGAGGTGTTTGTAAAGTAGGTTAAAAGGTAATTAGATAGAAAAGTGAAATTTTTGAACCCCGAACTTTTCTTAGAAGACTAGAACTAATAAATGAGAAATGTGAAGAAGTTCATATTTGTGTTTTGGTGATTTTGGTAGTGAGAGACTATGAAATGGGCAGAATTAGGATGAAAGTGATGAAGAACACGTATATATATA
>JANZXR010218194.1:0-31578 GCA_027575705.1 Erythroxylum echinodendron | reverse complement strand
AATAATATATTATTAGTCATATAAATTCAAATTATAAATATGAAAATATTAAATTAAAATAAGAAAATATAAATAAAATGAATTTAGTAAATTAAATATTTCATAAAAATATTATTAATCATAGAAATTAAAATTATAAATATTAAATTATTAAATCAAAATAAGAAAAATATAAATAAAATAAATTTAGTAAATAAAATATTTCATAAAAATATTATTAGTCATATAAATTAAATTTATAAATATTAAATTATTAAATTAAAATAAGAAAAATATAAATAAAATAAATTTAGTAAAAAAAGATACTATTGGTAGGAGATATATTTGGAGAAATATATATAACATATCCATTGTTATCTTTTGCTTGATATATGCTTATTTACATTATTGAAAAATGATAATTTAAATTACAATTCCATGGTAACAAGATGTCCTTAGGATATTTCATAAATTTAGGTATCTTTAATATTATATAATTAAAATTATAAATAGTAAAATATTAAATTAAATAAAGAAAATAAAAAATGGAAATAAACTATTTTATAAAGTATAATTGTTCATGTTAATGTAAACGCAAATGAAATTTACACATTCATCATGCTCATAATAATAGCAGCATGAATACTAGCTATTTCGTCTACCTAACCAAAAGAGCAAATATCATCATCAACTACATCATCTTCATCGCACAAATTAAGCTCTTCATCCACATCATACTTTTTGAAATGAGGATCATCTTGAGAATGATGACGGATATAGGTGTGAAGTGCCATAGTCGCGACGATAATTTTCACTTGCTTATTAAATGGATATCCCGGCATTGTTTCAAGTATGCGCCACTTCTTCTTCCATACGCCAAAGGTCCTTTCAATCATGCACTACAATGATGAATGAATATGATTAAAAGTCGCCTCTGTTCCACTCAATGCACTGCTATGACAAAATTCTGGGAGGTGATACCTTTGGTTTCTATAAAGGCCTAAATAACCACTTCTATTTGGATATCTAGCATCCACTAAGTAATATTTACCTGTAATATGTAATGCATATTAGAGTTGTACAACAAAGAAATGTTTTCAAGGAATGAACTTAAAGTCATGTATACTTAGTAATCATATAAATTATCAACATATGTATAACTTTTACCTTGGGGAGGTTTTGGAAATTTTACACAATGTGAATTGAGGACATTATTGAATATGCGAGCATCATGTGTAGACCGTTCCCAACCAGCCAAAATAGATGTAAATAGCATATCGAAATTGCATAATGCCATTACATTTTGAGTAGGTTGGCCTTTTTGTCCAATGTAAGGCACTTTTAGTGAAGGTGATAGAGTTGCCTTTACATGAGTTCCATCGATAACACCAATGCAATTCTGAACATATAAGAAAAAAAGTACGTGCAAAAATGTTAGTTCAAAATTTTCATAAATATGAACTCTATGAAATTGAAAAGATTTTACCATAAAGTGAGGCCAGTAGCAAGATTCATTTTTATCTTCAAATGAGTTGTTTTGAAATCTAGATTAGGTGGGTTTATAATGTCTATGGCCATGTTGGCTACAATATCCAATACAGATGCAAAAATTCCTAAAGATGGGCTCATCAGAATGTTGAACAGTTTCTTAAACATTTCTATTACTTACTCCATGTCTAAGTGTATATAAGAACATCCCTAATAACTCCATAGGACTGATATCCCTGGTGCCTCTAAGTTTATATTTGAGTTGCAGCTCATGGTATAACATCATAAATACTCTTTTATCCATCCTAAACATATTCAAACAGCTTCGGTCATTACCACCTAGAATTTCATTAATTTTGCTACTTCCAAAATAAGGAAAAACCATACATAGTTCCTTACACATATGTTGATTATACCAATCTATGATCATGCAATTGGCTGCACTTAAAATTACATCATGCTCAAATTCTTCATCAGAATCACTTTGATATACCATACTTGCAAAAATGAATACTACATATCATAGACTGAAAAACTATGGCATACAAAATGATAATATCCGTAAGTCATACACACCAAAGAAAAATGACAAAAATAGTGAAAAGTTAGATAATATTAAATAAGTCAGAAGTCTTATATACGAAAATGAGAAATCCAGTAATAAGTTAGAAGTCTAATATAAAATTAAAAGCTCTAATGCTATCTATTTATTCGAAGTACCAATTTCGATAACAAAGACCCTAAAAACATCATGACCCTAAATTAGACATTATAGACAACAAAGAGTCACTCAATTTCTTCAATTGATGGCTTTGAAACTAACCAGCTTTAATAGTAGCATCCGATAATGCTCCAAAGCACTTTTGCTTAGTTTTATCTTCAAAAAGCTCTAGTGCAAAATAATATAAATCATTGCCTCGTTCAATTTCCATTAAGGCATTTAATTGTGTGACCAATTCTACCCAGCTACAACTTGGAGGATCTATTTTCACCATTCTAGATGTTTTTCTTTCTTCATTTCTACTCTTCAAGATCTCACAAGATAATCTATTGAATGAGATACTTGTCTACTATTAGAAACTTTTTGTTTACCCTCTCTTAAAACTTGAAATTGAGATGCAGATCTTTTCTTATTCCTTTGTTGGTTACCTTACAAAGCAGGATCATCCCAATCTAACTCTTCCAAGTCATTATTATCTTTAATTAAATTAATTGGCCCCTGAGAATTTTGTGATGGTAACACCCCAATAGACGGTGACCATGCAGCAGCACTCGTGGCAACCAAATCCATAAATAATATGTCTAAATCATCTTTAAATTCCAAGCCTTGGCTACGAAATTTTTCTACTTGGCATACTACCCGCAAAATTTAGTATGTTACTATAAATTAGTAAATTAAATATTATAGTTATAATAATAGATATATATATATATATTATCTAGTGTACAATGTACCTTTAGCCTTTCCTTCTACCATTCAGGAGATGCAGCAATTGTCTATTATTTAGGATCCCAGCTAAGGCCTGTTTCTTTTCCCTTGAGTTCCTTCCATAACTTCCAATTCTTCTTGAGTTCATCCCATTTATTTTTCAATTGAGTTTTGTCATAAATCTTGTTTGTTATTACGTTAAATTTGGTAACTAGATTGGCCCACCTAGTCCTATTGAAGTGTGAGGTAGGGTGATTACCTACTTCTACTTGAACTTTACATACAGCTATGAAAATTTTTATAAGACAACTATCCCATTTTTCTAGATAGTAAGATTCTTTTGACTTGCCATCTACAAATAACACATAAAAAATTAATTAGAATGGTAATAATTGGTGTGTGTAACTATCATAAAGAAATAATCTATTCAGAATAATATTTTAAAGAAAAAAACCTTTAAATCAGAAGTATGCCAAGCAGGACAATACAACATAACCTATAAATAATGCAAGAATGCTATGTTCGAGTTCAATACTCGATCTAATCTATCTCAATTGCAAGATTAATCAAGGACTGGAAATGCAAAAAACTCATATATTGTAGCTAACATTTTTCATTTTATAGCTTATGTTATAGGAGAATACCAAGTAGTCGCTACATAAACTCCAAACCAAATTAATATATTAAAGCTACTGCGATGAAAAAAAAAAGAAAAAGAAACAAGGAGATGAGCGAGGTGATGAGCGCCCAAGAGGACGAAGAGCATGGAGAGCCAGAGAGAACGAAGAAGACGATGCGTTGGACTTGCTTTCTATTAGTTGAGGGTATAATGGAAAATAATAATAATAAAAAATTTATTAATGAAAAGTAGAATTTCTACTACAGAAGCACTTTCTTAGCACAACCCTTTTTTCTACTTATCAATTTTTGCGGTGGCACCACACTCTCCGGTTGTTCGCCCGCAGATCCAAACATGTGACTGCGTTTGGAAACTGCAGTGGATAAGTACTTACCCCACCTCACTGATGCCTATGCTTCTCATACATTCAAAATCCATAGTATGTAAAGGGTAAGATATAAGAAGACGAATACCAGATCCATTCCAATCTCATCCTTCATATATGTAGCAACAATCTCATTTGTTGACTTGCTTACACTCATTGAAAAGTTCTCTTCAGCAAAATTGGGATTTTTTATCTACATCAAGAACTAAATGTCACTGCTTTAATACAATCACTACAAAGAATGCCATGCTAGTTTTGCTTTAGCACTCTTATTGTCACTGACTGAAAGGGTAAAACTACTAAGAGATATGATGTATATAATTGACTAAAACAACTATGGGTGCAAGAAAGATTGTTGACACAAACTTCCAATAGCAAGTCGATTACAATATAATAAGAAGCATTTAATTTTATGTCCAAATGAAAATCAAGATCTGAGGATCAAGGATAGTGGAACATGGAAATTGCTATTAAAAAGTACAATATATACAAGTGAAAACATCAATTCAATAAATATTTCCAGTTTAAACAAACCTGAGAGAGTTCATTCACGATTAGAGGAGGTTGCACCATATCCTTGTAAATGACTCAATTTGAGATGAATTGGAACAGTCACGTATTTCAGTGAACCAATCTCGAACATAAGCAGGGAGAACTTGAAGCATCAAACCAAATAATGCTACAGCAAAAGAAGACATCTTTTACAATTTAATAGGCTAAAGAGATTCCACAACAAACAGCAACAAGCTTGTTTTGATGGCACGTCTTGCTGCACTTGTAACTTCTGGCACACCAAGCACCATAACTTTAATTGATTATTCATAACTATACAGGAATGCCATTTAAAATTTTTCTAACCTAAAAAGCCTTCCTTTTCTTTTGGGAAAAAACCCAAGACACTGTTTGATCAATCATCAAGTAAAAAAAATCTATTGAATATATCCTTGCAATATCAATATGTGTAAGAGTAAGACACATCTTCTAACCTACACACAAAGGGGAATGAAGAAATAGAATCCCATCAGTAATGCGCCGTATTAAATACTCACAGAATTGTAATCATTACAGTATAAAAATCCAATATTGGTCAAAACAAGCTACTTTAGCTATGAATAACTTTATAGACTTCACGTTTTCAACATCAAAATTCGATATTTTTGCGTACGGAACAGGGATAAGGCTAAATAACATGTAAAGTTGCAATTTTTTTTGCTTTTCATTGATAAAGCTGGTGATGTCATTCAGAAATGATCAATTCTCCGCAGGGTATTGCTTCCTATGATTGTAAAGACTCACAAATTTGAGTTAACCAACATAAAAGGTCACTTAATGCATAAGCCTAAACAAAAGACAACAATAATCTTCCTTCTTCCTAATTCGCTGAGTAGCTAAATTCCTATAACTAATCATAAATGAAACTATGAAAATCCCATGTGGATACACCATTAATAAAAAGTAAAAAGGAGAAGCACAAAAACCAGAACCACCCATCTCAAAAAGTACAAAAAAAAGGAAGAAGAAGAAAGAAAAAGACTAAACATTTCGAAACAAAGTGAAAAGAACATAAACTGATTACAAACTTACAAAGCATTATCATATTGTATATCAGCCTCCAAGACTTTGAGAGAGTCATGATATGAGGACTTTCTCAATTGGTAATGCATATTCTCCATCTCTCACCAACAAAGTTGGTTCCTCCAAGAAATCAAACCCACAAAATAAAACCAGACTAGGGAATTCTTGTCTCTCTCTACCTCTAAAGCTCTTATTCTATAGGATATTTTTTAAGTTTTGGTCCTTTTCTATAATAACCTTGTCTATTTAAAAAATCATCGGATGTCCAATGCCATGTATATGAATCTTGATCTTGATTATCTTTCTTTCTTTTATCTCCACTTAAATGTTCTCTTTTTATATTTTCTCTACTTTTACTACTTTCAGGTTGTTCCATAAATAAGTCATCATCTGATTCATAAGCGTGAATAATTTCTCATCTTGATCTGTTATTTGATTTATTTGTGGATATAACGTTAATTTATTCATCAATTGAGTAATTTCACTAAGTTGATTATGTATATTCCTTTCAACTGTTTCTAAAGATTCTATATTTACTGTTTCTTCTATAGAAGTGTTTTCCATGGTCTTATTATTATAGTTGACTGATTTTCTGATTTTATTGGCTCTGATTTAGTATTTTTAAAAAATTTTAATATGGTTACAATTACAGTATACAAGTATTTATTAATTTTGCTATAATAACTAAATACTAAATACTAAATATATAAAATAAAATTTAAAATACTATTCTTATTCAATTTAAAATAAATATATTTCTTTTAATTCATTCAATATGATCATAATAGATTTTTGGCACAAAAATATATAAAGACAATATTATATATGCATATATTAATTTTTAAGAATCTTCAAAAGTCATGATGTAAAATTTTTTAAATTTTTTTAATATGGTTACAATTACAGTATACAAGTATTTATTAATTTAGCTATAAATTTATTAATTTAGCTATAAATACTAAATACTAAATATATAAAATAAGTTTTAAAATACTATTCTATATTCAATTTAAAATAAGTATTCTTTTAATTCATTCAATACGTTCATAATAGTTTTTTTGGCACACGAAATATATAAAGAAAATTTTACGCATATATTTATTTTTAAGAATCTTCAAAAGTTATGATGTAAAATTTTTAAAATTGTTAATATGGTTACATTTATAGTATACAAGCATTTATTAATTTTGTTATAATAACTAAATATTAAATATGTAAAATAAAATTTAAAATACTATTCTATATTCAATTTAAAATAAATATATTTGTTTTAATTCGTTCAATATGATCATAATAATTTTTTGCACCAAAAATATATATAGACAATATTTTATATGCATATATTTATTTTTACCAATCTTCAAAGTTACCATATAAATTTTTTTAAAATTTTAATATGTTACATTTACAGTATACAAGTATTTATTAATTTTTCTACAATAACTAAATACTAAATATAAAAAAAATTAAAATACTATTATATATTCAATTTAAAATAAATATACTTGTTTTAAAGTGAATATAGAATATTTTTTAAAATTTTATTTTATATATTTAGCATTTAGTAGTTTATTCAATATGATCACAATTGATTTTTTCGCACCAAAAATATAGATAGACAATATTATATATTCATATATTTATTTTAAAGAATCTTCAAAAGTTATCATGTAAATTGTATTAAAATTTTTGACTAATGCGTGATACATTATGAAACCATCTTTTATTTTATTAAAAATTAAAATATTTTACAAAATTAAGTTAACATATAATTTTTTTAAATATAAAAGAAATTAACTATTTTAAGTAAATATATGATTTATAGTAAAGTTACTACAAACAATTCTCAAAATGTATTTGTTTTTAAAATGATTTTAAGTTTAAACGTCAAATAAACCTTTTCTATAATAATTAAAACATCTTATAAAAGTCAAGAAATTAATATCCATTTATAAAAAGTGAAAATTTTAATTTTTATTTAAAAGATTAAAAATTTTGAACTATTATTATGACCCAAACTTTTGCATTTATTATTTATTGTCATAAACCACTGGTCATAAGAGACCTATATTTTAGCTCCAAACATGCGACTTTAGTCACACTATCATAGTATCCAACAGATAAAATTTTAAAAATTACTCCAACGGCATTTTTGAATTAATCGTAAACTTTGATTATGGTTACATGTATAGTATAAAAGTATTTATTAATTTTACTACAATGACTAAATACCAAATATATTAACTTATTTTTAAAATACTAACCTGTATTCAATTTAAAATAGATATATTTGTTTTTATTTATTCAATATGATCATAAAACATTTTTTTGCGCCTAACATATATGTAGAGAATATTATACATACATATATTTGTTTTTTAGAATCTTAAAAAGTTAAGTAAAATTTTTTAAACTTTAGGCTAATGCTTGATGCGTTATAAAAACATTTATTATTTTATTAAAAATTAAAATATTTAACAAAATTAAATTAACATATAATGTCTTTTAAATATACAAGAAATTCACTGTTTCTAGTAAATATATGATTTTATAATTGAGTTATTACAAACAATTCTCAAAATGTTTTTATTTTTATAATGATTTAAGTTTAAATGTTAGACCAAGCTTTTATATCTTAATTAAAACGTCTTATAAAAGTCAAGAAATCGAAATCCATTTTATAATTAGTGAAAAGATTGATTTTTTATTTAAAGAATTGAAAATTTAAAGTTGTTATGAATATATATCATATTTATAATTTGATAATTATTTTATATTTTAATAATATTTTAATCAATAATTAATTCAAACAGTTACTTTCAATGTCTTCTTAAATTGTATCATGAGAAAATTTGATAAATTAAAGTACTATAAACTTATTGAGACCATTGCACATCTGATTTTTTTTCAAAATTATTAGTTTCTTTTGAGCTAAAAATTTATATTAATTTCACTAACTAACTTGCATTATTTTACATTATATCTTAAGATTTTCCAACATAGTGTAAAATTATTTTAAACTAATTATCATTTACTACTAAAAGTTATTTGCAAAATGTAATTATTTAATATACAATTAAATTGTACACATATATAAAAAATTATTATATAGTTATACAATTAAATACAATAATTACATGTTGATAATTTCATCTTATTTTATGAATTTATGGCTTTATTTTCCTTCATTTTTCAATATCTTTTTGGTGTGTATAGTTGTTGGTTATTTTTCCCTTCGCTCTAGATTTGTCTACTTTCAAAGATGGATAGAAATGCCAAGAGGCGTAAAAAGTATGCTAAAATGCCAGAAAATGAAAAACTTGAGCTTATACAGCGGCGTCGAGAAGATTATGCTGCAAAGAAGAGTAATGGTATTCTCTCTTTTTTGAGAATTACTGAGTGAGTTGAATTTTATATTGTATATAAATTATTAATTACTCTGTCTTTTTTGGTCATACAAATAAGAGGTGCAAAGCAGATGTCCAAAATGATAGATAATTTAGATTGACCTGAGTTGTCCATAGGAGAATGTTGATGTCAATCAGTTCGTGATCAACCTATTTATTCTACCATTAATAGCATTATTGTAGATGAAAAATTGTTTCTTCATCCATCCAATAGTCAACTAGTAAAAAATCCATCTACTGATTTTAGCGTGGATCATGTAAGTGTAAGTAATTCATCTCTTCGGCTTGGGGAAGTTGTCAGCATAGAATCATCAGTTCAAGTGTCTAATAATATGCTTCACAATTTAGATTGTCCAAGTATATCTTCCTCTTCTATTTTATCCACCTTAATGGTAACTGTTGTGGTTCAATGTATAAATCTTCTTAGCTATATTCTTTGTACTTTTCTATTATTATTGCTCCTCAAAGTGGTAGACCCTTTTATAATCTTTTTAGGAATAAACCATCATCGTTCTTAGTCAAAATTAGCATGCCTAAAGAATTGTCCTGCTGATCCTCTACAGCTTTCTTTTGTTCCCAACTGTGAGCATTGTAATGAAAAAAGATTCTATTTAGAACCCCCATCATTTTGTTGTTCATCAGGAAAGATTTTCATTGTTGCTCTTTAAATGCCATATGCTCTAAGACGATTATTAATTGATGGTAATGAGGACTCTGATAATTTCATGAAGAATGTTTGTCGTACAATAATAATGTGGCTTTTACTTCGGATGGAACTAGGTATGATCGAGAGTTAACAAAAAATAAGAAAAGTGTTTATACATTTTATGCTCAAGGTCAAGTTTATCATTTCCTTGACAGTTTAGTTTCGACAACTGATAGAATGTCTAGTATCCAACTTTATTTTTTTTATATTGATGGGGAAATTACAAGAAGAACAAAAATTTGTGATAAATTTCATGAAGATATATTAAAATTGATTATGACAGTCCTAGAACATAATCCTATACTAAGTTCTTTAAGAGCCTTTAGGTCATTTTGACACTTGATAATCGTACAATAGTCTTAAGGTGTTATCCTAGCCTTGATCAACGTGTATACAATCTTCCTACTCTATCACAAGTAGCTGCTATATGGATTGAGGTGGATGATGAAAGGGTTAATAAATCTCCACACATCCAAGGCTATTCATTTAGGCATAAGTTATATAATCCATTCTTATTATGCCTGTTATGATCCCCTTTAATATCCTCTTTTATTTGCTCGTGGTAAATCTGGATGGCATCGTGGAATTAAACGGTTGTTTTCAAAGAGAATGAGAACACTCCTTCAAATGATGGACATGACATTAATTTCAATTCTTTTTTTGATCTATCCAATCTATCTAATATGGAGAGTACAAGCAAGTTTTTCTTTTCCTATATCATTTTTATAGCGTTGTCTAGCCTTATCCTTTTATTTATTTGATTTCTTTGTATAATTTTTAGTTGTTAGTCAAGAATTATGTGAAGATGGCACTGCTTCTAGTAGAGAGTACTATTGTTATAGGCTCCAAATAAGAGAACTTGATCAGTCAATGTTGGTCCATAGCTTAAGGCTACTTCAGTAATTTGTTGTGGGTGCTTATATAAATATTGAAACATCTAGACTAAATTTCCATAGAAAGAGACAAAAAAAGATAAGGACAGAGATGTTGCAGGGTGTTTTGGACATTATTATCATCGGTCAGAATGAAGGTTATTGAATTGGCTATCGAGTATCGCTCCCAGCTTCATATGTCAGTGGTCTAAGAGACATGAAATGTCATTATATTGATGCAATGGCTCTAGTACAGAAGTATGGAAAACCTGACATTTTCCTCACCATGACTTGCAAGCCAATATGGAAGGAGATTCAAGAAAATCTTAAGTTTATGAAAAGCCACAAAATAGGCCTGATTTATTAGCTAGACTTTTTAGAGCTAAATTTGAGATCCTTAAAAATAAACTAATCAAGAAATAGATTTTTAGAGAGGTTGCCGCATATGTTTATGTTATTGAGTTCTAAAAGCATGGTTTTCTCATGCTCATTTACTGCTGATACTTAAGTTGCATTCTAAATTACTTAATCCAAAATCTTATGACCAAATCATATTTGTTGAAATATGAGACCCTATTCAAAATTCGCGGTTATATTCTCTTGTCACTAAACACATGATCCACGGTCCTTATGGTCATATGAATAAAGACAACCCTTGTATGAGAGATGGTGTCTACAAGAACCATTTTCCTAAAAAATGTTCTCCTTTTACTGTCCATGGTAAGGATAGTTATGCATATTATAGAAGGAGAGATGATGGCCGAAAAGTAAAGATTTATAAGCATGAGGTTGATAGTAGATGGGTGGTTTCTCATAGTCAGTATCTTTTACTTCTTGTTAATTGCCACATAAATGTTGAAATATGTTTTATTGTTAAGCTTGTTAAGTACTTGTATAAGTATGTCTTTAAGGGTTATGATCTTGTAAATTTTAGTATTATTGATCAACATACCAATGTTGATATTGATGAAATAAGTGATTTCCAGGAAGGTTGTTGGATTTTGCCTCTTGAAGTTTTTGACGTATATATGGGTTTCATCTAGCAGAGATGAGTCCATTGGTTTATAAGCTTCAGGTTCATGTTCTGGATAAACAATCTATCTCCTTTGAAAAAAATTCAGATTTGTCCTATTTGTTGAGAAAAATTGAATTCTCAAGAACAATCTTAACTAAAATTTTCAAATGAATTCGACAAATAAAAAGATGAAAAGATGAAATGTTTGTATAAAAATTTTCTAGAACATATTGTTTGGACCCCAAAAACAAGAACATGGTCAGAAAGGAGTCGAAGGAAAGTTATAGGAAGGTTGGTTACTGATCGTAAGGCTAAATTCGCTAAGTTTTACTATTTATAACCTTGGTAAATTTTGCAAGCGTACGAGTCATTCTCATAGTACCTAAGGTATCAATCCCACGAGGAGGGCTAACTAGTCCTAAATCTAAGATCGAAAGTACTACTAAATAATAATTAACAAACAGTAACTTAAAACACAAGAATTAACTAAATCAAATCAATCCATAAAAATAACAATTAACGATTAACCAAGAATTAAAAAAAATCACAATGACAATAAACAAATTAAATAAGAAATTGAATAGTAATGGAATTTAGCCATTTAACAAACAATAATCACACACCCAAGTTCTACCTAATGAGTTTTTTGAAAGAGAGAAAGGGAAAATTACCTATCTTTAATGACAACCTAACCAATTATGATTTATTGAATTAACGGTTCTAGAAGATCCTAGGGTCAACTACTCTCTCCCATGTTATAATTGAACACTAAAGTACAAACCCTAATCAAACTATGGGAGGTTGTAATCTATCAATTACCAACCTATCCAAAACCTAATTAGTTCTTAAGTTCTCTAATAAAAAATTGGAAACCTAATGTGATCTCTCCATATAAGATTTACCTACTTGATTTGGTTTCGTATCTATTAATCTGCCTAACTCTTATTAGACCAAATTAACCGTTTTCTCTCTATTCACCCTCTTGGTTTATTATCAAGATATTAAGTGAAAAATAAATCACAATTAATTCAATGAACCCATAAAATGATCAGATTTCATTAAATCAAAAATAATAATCCAAAGGTGAATATAGAACATCAATCACAATGCAGTCTATAATCAACTTTCTATATCAATTCTATAATTAAATAAAATTGAAATACATAGGAACCAAAACTATAACAGGATAGGCCACAACTTTAGACAGTTTCTTAATTTAGGAAGCACATCGTGTCTGTGTCATCTTCCTCTTCTCTCTTCCTTCGTCTCATTCCCGATCTCTTAAGGTCTTTTTTAGGGTTTCGTTGGGTGGCTGCTCAAAGTTCTTTCGAGGCTCTCTCTCTACTCTCATTCTAACTTATGATGTTCTATTTATACTTTTGAGGATTCACATGCATGATCGAGGCCTGAATGTATGCTTTCTGTCACGATCTTGCCGTCATGCGCACGATCGTAGCCTGGCTACTCTGGCTCTTCCTTTCTGTCATGATAGTGGCCTACAGTTCCACCATCGTGACCTATGCTTTTGGCCTGAAAACTCCTTGAATCTTCTCCGTTCTTCATCGTTTACCCTGAAACACTAACAAACCCATCAAAGTACCTAAAAAATATAACAATTAAGCTTAAAGACTCATACTAACCCACAAAAACACTAAAACACTCAAACTAATATAATTAAACTCTAAATGCATACTCAACACTCAAATTCACACTAAATACATCACAAATTAAACCCTAAAACATCATGTAATTGAAAACTATCAGTTACTATTGGCCCTGAAGAAGAAGAGAGGTATTACCTAAGGTTATTACTTATGTATGTTAAAAGACCAACATCATTTGATCACTTATTGACTATTGATGGTGAAAAAACAAGCTATTTTAGGGAGGTTGCACTAAAATTAGGCTTGTTAGTGTCTGATTCTTATACTTTTCTTTTTAATATATATATTATATGACACTTTAAATTATAACAACATATAATTAATTAATGATGATATAATAAAATTATTAATTTATTGAATATTAAATTACAAAATATTTATATCTTTTTATTTGAACTACTTAATATTTCATTTGAATAAAACTATAAGTCACTAAATGAAAGCATAACATCACTAACTTCTTAATGTTTTAATTAATATTTTAGGTATGATGACAGACTAATGAGTTAAATATTAATATAATTTATGTTAAAAGTCATTAAGTCAGGTTTATATTGAAGGGTACTACATACATTTGCATTTCATTATTGAAAAAATACAAAAAGTAAAATGTTGAGATGTATGTAACGGTATGATTAATTAGGAAATTTAATTCAATTAATTAGAAATTTAATGAAAAGTTATTAAGTTAATTATTATAGTTAAGAAATTCAATTAAATTAATTACAAATTTTTAATTTACTTAAATTATTTATTAATTATAATAAGAGAGATTGATAAAACTAAATTCATTAACCATAGAAAATTTTGCTTTACACGAATGATTATCTAAATAATTTTACAAAAATGATACAATTAGGAAATCAACAGCTGGATAGATTGGAGAGTGGAGACTAAAAGAGCATCATCTGATTCTAATTGTAATTGATAGTAAGGTCATCAACAGACATAGTTTGGATCCAATCATCTATAAGTACAAACATTATATTTAGTAATATAATATTAAAATAAAAATGTAATATTACATAAAACGAAATTTAAAAAAACCTTCACCTTCATATATTTGATCAAAATAACCTTCTATTCGTTGATTAATTTAACTAATCCCCTTTGCATTAATACTTGTGGATGTAGGACAATAAAAGACACAAGATTAAGTAAGATAATATAAAGGCAAGTAAAATAAATATATTAAAAAGAAAAGAATTTATCATCAATATCTTCATTATTTAACCAACTTTGAGCACACATAAAAGCTTCCATAGTGCAACAATGAAGCCGAGAGCTATGAGGAGTAATGACCTGACCACTAGTATTAAATGCAGACTCTGAAGCAACAGTTGATGATTAAATAACTAATAAGTCATGTGCAATGGCTTACATGATCGGATAATTATGTGCAGACGCCTTCCACCATAACAATATATCGAACAACTCACCTTAAGTTTTAGGAACACACTCCTTAGAAACATATCTATTGAACTTCATTGTACTATAAGATATCCTAGACCTTTTCTATTTCAAAACTTTTGAAAGAGAATCTGTCAATAATGGGCTAGAAGAAAAACTCAAACTTGAAATTGAAGTCTAAGTTGAACTGCCTACATCCTGATCATGAGTTTGTTGTATTATGGCTTCATAATGATGAAATAATTAATACCATAATTGTTTCATGGTATGTAGATGTTCTTAAGCTTCACCACTGTATAGTATTATATATATATTCAACCTCATCCATCTTCTATCTCGGGTCTATTACATATAATACTACAATAATATCTCCAACCTTAGACCAATAAGAATTAAACTTCCCCGTCATTTGCTTCGCCATCATCCGAATCATTTCATTGGAGTTAAATATCCACAATCCTAAAACATGCTTTACGTTGGACATAATGCTAAAGATACAATGCAAAGTTGGATATTTTATTCCTAAAAACAATTCAGTCTAACTATTGAATAATTTCAACTTCATACAAAGTTCTTTAGCCAAGTCCCATTGATCCTCTGATGGTACGCATGTATAACGAGGATCTCATTTGGCTAATCTAATAAATAGATTAGCATATGGGATTGCTGACTCCAACATCTTAAAGGTTGAGTTCTATCTGGTAGGACAAACCAAAACCAACTTCTTTATGTAGGGAAAGCATAAAATTTGTACAACATCTTTAAAAGTTTCAACTCTGTTAGGAGTTTCACTCTAATATAAAACACTACTCCGAATATACTTTATTGCTTCCTTTATCATCTCTAACCCAACCTTTACAATCAAGTTAAGAATATGTGCAAAACAATGCATATGAAATAACTTACCTCTAGCCAATAAGCTCCCTACCTGCATCTTACCCTTCAACTTCTCAATTATAGCATCATTTGTGCTACAATTATCAACTGTGATGGAGGACACTTTGTTGTCGATGTTCAAACTCATCAAACTATCTTTCATCACGTTTGCCAATTTTTCACTTATATGTAGTGTCGGCACATAAATGAACATATCATGAAAAAGCATAACAATATAATTCATAAATTCATAAAATAATGAAAAAAGTAAATGATAATAATATTAAAGAATATAAATTATCTCAAAAGTCTATTGAATAACTTCTGATCGTTATCAATATAATGTACCGTCACCGCCATGTAACCTTCCTATTGGTTGTCGACTGTCCACATGTCCGTTGTTATGACAATTTGTCCTTGAACACTCGACAATGCTCTTAATGTTTCTCTCTTCTTGTCCTCATAAATTTTGAAAATATCTTTCCTCAATGTATTCTCACTTGGAACCTTGAAATTAGGGTGGAGTGAATTAAGAAATATCCTGAATCTCTAGCTTTCAACCATAACCAATGGTTGTTCATCTCCGATAACCAAATTCATTATCAAAATTCTTGATCTATTGTTGTCAAAAGTTGTTATGGTCATTTCAAACAACCAATAAAGTTGTTATAGCTAGGTTAAATTATTGGTTAAAATCTGTGTTACATGGAGCTTTAGTCCTCTTGCTTCAACATAGGAGTGCTTGATTGGCTCGAAAGTTGGAACAGCCGATATGTTGATCCCAATGTTGGTTTATGCCCTACATCCAATCGCTTGGTTGTAGTTTAGTGACAAATTATTTAAAGGCATTATTTATATTGTACATGTTTAGATGTATGATAAAGTTCATAGGATAATTATACATTGCAAATGAAATTATAATAGATTATAAGTATGAGATTCATATTGCTTTTAAGTATTATTCCTAAATATTCCTAATCATTGTTCTATAAAGATCGTACATTTATAGAATGTATAAAGACTAGCACATGTTTTGTTTTTCTTTGTGAAGTAAGTAGTCGATCTCATAGGCTAAAGTATAGAGATACTTAAACAAATGTGTGGGTTCTTGCTAGAGAATAAGTTCACTGAACATACCAGATATAAGAAATCCATTTGGAACATTACTAGTATATCTATGGAATTCTCATAGTGATGATTGTATAAGTGATCCTTTGACTTGAGGACATCAAAGTTATCTTGTATAGGAATTACTATATTTTGATACTATTTATGATCTATTTAATCATAGGTTGTTCTCGATTAGTATTGATTTAGGAAATCCTTAGCCAATGTGAAATGACGCTTTGTAAATAGCTTATAAATGTAATTAATTGAATTGATAGCTAATAGCAAAGAACTGATATGATTAGACTGAAAAATAAAGTAGATATTAATTCTATACTCTGTGTCTAATTCGAAAATTGATTGATGAAAGGAGTGAATTATACAAAAAAATCATGCACAGAAAGGTTACTCAAAACCACTTTGATATTCCTAAATATTTGGGTGGTCATGATGGGTTACTAGACGCCAATCTGGATCTATGATTATAGTTTTAATTTATCTAATTCTAATTGTGAATTAGAATTAGAATTTATAATCATTGCCAACATATTTGGGAGCCTAATGGGTCTCATCTATAAAATGGGTTGAAGAGAGCAAAGTTAATTTAATCAAGTTGGACTCGATTTTAAAGTTTGAGAAACTTTATAATTAAATATGATATATTTAATAAATAAGGATCAATATGAGATATTGACTCTTATATGGGCATAATTAGTATTTAATTAGAAGTATTTGTAATTCGAATTAAATTTTAATCGAAATTAGAATTTACTTTCAATTAAATTACTAAAACGCCTAAAGCTTGTTATAAATAGTCTTAAGCTCTATTAAGTTAGCACCGCTTATGTAACCCTCTATGTAAGAGTTCCAGAGTTCACTCAACTCATTCTGTGAGTATCGTTAGAGAGTGGACATTTGTGCAGCTACAGTGGTTAAAATGGATTGGTTTTAGGAATGGTTTGAGGGATACGACAAGATTATTATAAAGCTTCGGAATAAGGTACGAATTAAGTTTCCGCTTTATTATGATTTGTGTTAATCATTTTATAGAATTAAAGAGATCTTACTTTTCAGGAAATCAAAGATTGTGAAAATATTTTGTAATTATTCCCTTACAGTCGAGATCGAATCGTGAACCGGTTTCCCATTAGTGGTGTCAGAGTCAGGTTTTTAATTTTTCAAACATGGGTTAAAACCAGCAACTAGCCGTAGTCGTTGGTCTAGCTGTTGAACCAGTGGCATGGTATCACCACTAGTTGGCGACGTTAACAATGAACCAGTGGCCACGCCACTGGGTAAGGGTGATTCACGCCCATTTCACAGCAGAAAACGCAATGGGCAGATAGAGCACAGAAGTAGTTAACGGTGTGAGACAGAAGAGATGAAAGGGAGAGGCTGGTGATGTGAGTGAATAGATTATTACCTGGTAGTTGGAGAAAAATGGGCGTACGCACCCTAGTTTCAGAAGCTAAACAGGGAACATGTAAAGAAGATGGGGCAACATGTTCTCTGTTAAGAGGTTTTGACATCATCTTCATAAACCTCCTCAACATTTTTCCGAACAGTCTTTTCTCTTAATTTATTTATTTTAATGTTTTAAAAACCTTAATTTCTGTTAAGTTTACACTTCTAATAAAATTGGAAAAGTGTTTTTCCAATTGTTGAAAATTGATTCAGGGTAACTTTTATTAGGAATTTTTTTGAAATTTAGTTTAATTCTTCAAGAGTTGAATTATTAAATTAAATTATTTATCAAATCAATAATTAGAATCAAGCTAAGATTTAAAATAATTTCTTTCATAATTGGATTATGTTAGAAATTATAATTATAATGAGATTATATTAATTAAGATGAGATCTTAATTTCAAAATTAAAGTAATTATTTTTCTTAATATGATTAAGTATAATAATTAAATTGATTCCTAATTACTAATTACAAAAGTAGTTTCTAAAATAAGGATTAATTGGTTTCAATTAAATTGAAATTAATTAATTAGACTCCTTAAAATTAAGAAAATAGTTTTCTTAAGTAATTGATAAAAATGTTTCTTAATTAAGTTTAATTGTTTCAATTTGATTGAAATAAATTAAATTTATGATTTTATTTGTTTAGAAAATTATTATTTAATTTATTTAGAAATTGTTTCTTTATTTATGAATAATAACTTTCTTGATTTTTAGAAAAGTATTTTTCTTGATTAAATTCTGAAAAGTGTTCTCCTTTATTAATTAAGAAAAATGTGCTTTCTTTAATATTTTTAAAATAGTTTTCTAACTTATTAAAGAAAGATTTTCTAATTAGTTAAGAATTAAATCTCCAAATAAATAATATATAATGAATTTCTTAATTAAATTTAAAAGTGTTTTATTTAATTTTGAAAGTAGTTTCCTTTTTAACATTGGAAAATAGTTTTCTAATTAAGGAAATAGTAATTTCTAATGATATTAGAAATAGAAATTTCTAATTAGATTAGAAAGGGTTAGTTATATAATTTTGAAAAGGAGCTTTTCTAAATTATAATAAGTAAGAAGAATAATTTATTAAAAAAATTTTCAATTAAATTTTTTTGAAGGAGTTAACATAAATTGAAAATAGTTTCCAATTGGATTTGAAAATTGTTTTCAACTCAATTTAAATTTCTATTTGGAAAAGGAATTTAATTTATTTAAGAATCAATGGTTTTAATCTATTTTAATTTTTCCAAGGAGTTTGGAAATGTTATTTTAGATTATAAAGATCAATAACCAGAGTCAAACGATACTTGATATTTTACACATGTAATTTGATTATGAGTGCATAAATTGCATATTTTATTTATATAGTTAATATATATATATTAGATGCATGATAAATTGTATGTTTTATATGCGTGATATTTTACATGCACAATTTGTGTTTGATGAGACAAATGAAATTAAATCCCTTGCTAAAATTTTAAGTACACGTTGAGAACGTGATTATTGCCTTCCATTGTTATAGGAATAAACCAGAATTTTATTTATAGTTGGCTTGTTGAGTAAACTCAAGGCTACTTTAACTTGAACTTGTTTAGTCGTATGACAATGGGTTCTACTTAACTAAATTTGTGTGATTTGCATGAGCAAACTCATGATCACATGAATTGAGAGGCAGGGTTAGGAATAAAATATAGGATATGTTTTGATAAGAGTGGTCACCTAACGGATCTAGGAGTCATATGAGATGTGATTGATAAAGTTGTTATCTACCTGATTTAGGTGTAGTTCGTTTGTTGAGCAAACTCAAGATCAACTATACTTGAATGGGATCTTAGCCTACTAGAAAGATTAGAGTAATCTTTCCGAAAGTAGTTAGGGCTATTATTTCAAATAAAATAGTGGGAGTAACCAAATACGTGATTAAAGTCTTTATCTAATTTGGTAGTCATGGTATATAATTGATTACGTGCTTTTTTACATTTATTTTTTTATGAGTGAGATTTACCTTGTTTAGTATGGTTGATGCTAAGTTAGTGAACTAAATTTCTTAGACAATTATTATGTTTGAGAAGAGTTCTCAAAGTTAGATAGAATATGAGTGCCCATTATGCAATTTTATTATAATCCCTATTGAGGATATGGAGACAAAATTGTGGAGATATGTCAAAATCATATAGATGTCAAAATATATTAACATTTTGAGTTGACTAATGCCTTGTAAACTTTGATGACAATTACATGTAAGACGTATATCAACACTATGATAACAAGATGCAAGAGGTCCAATGGACTAGAGTTAAAAGTTATAATAACTTGATGAAATTGTTTCACTTAATTTAGCATACTAAAAGCATAATTGTGGACTATAATTAAAGGCTTATCTATAGTATGATAATAGTTGTCATTAGAAAAAAACGATTGCATGATTTTTCTTGCCTAAATATGATATGATAAAGATCATATGTATTTCTAATTCATGCTTATAAATATTTAATACTGAATTTAGATTCAACATTAATGTAATATGCAATGCATGGTAAGCAATAGATTGTTAAGTAAAAGTAGTTGATCCAATTTTATACAAAGAGTTTGTATGTGTTGGATTAAATGAGACTTATGCTTAAAATAAATGGCAATAATAAAAGGTTGGATAATCGAGATTATCCTTTTATGCCTTATTGGCTAAATCAACATAATGAGAATCATAAAGTTACATACTAGGACATGAAGGAACTTATGAAACTTTTAAAGTTGAAGAATAACCAAATCAACCTTTTGTGAAAGAATGATGATGGTATTGAATTGTTACATTTTATACATATGATGTACTGGATAGAATAACAATTCATAAAAAGGATAATACTTATATTTCATTAGATTACTAATGACTTTATGTGATATAGTCACAAGTGTTTAATGAAATAATGATTTAAAATTTTGACATCTTTGTGGCAAGTTCTATATTTTCAGTTATCTATAAGGAATAATATTATCTAGTAAATACCTTCATAAAAAAATTTCCATAAAGGTATGGATTTATGTAAGGAGTGAAATACAATATGAGATATTGTAGGATGCAATATTATTTTTCTGTAGCGATGCCTAGTATAATAACTTACCTTTAATAGTTCCGATTGAATCAATTAGCAAGATTTCATATTAGATATGAAATGCTAGATCTTTGAAAGAGTCAAAGCTAATGATTTAAGGATGCGATGCTTAGCTGAAGCATGTATTATCCATTTAGTTTAGAACTAAATTGGATAATAAAAATTTATGAGATATCCAAAAGATTTGATGTAATCTTACAGATTCGTTGAATAAATTGTTTGATTCAATGTATACTTATAGGATAATGGTTCTCAAGATAAATAATGAGAGTAAGATGAAATTTGAAAAGTTCAAATCTTATGACAATACACCTAATTAGAACTAGTGCCTTTAATGATACACTTGATGTATAGTCAAAAGGCTATGAGATATTGAAAGATTCACTTTAATGATGAATTCAAAGAGTTTGCTTTTAAGACGATTATGAATTTATCACGTCTACAAGAAGGTTGGTGGGAGTGTTGTTTTCCTCTTCAGTTGGAGTATGTGAAGACATATTGTTCACAGAGATCATCAATTCCAACTTTCAAGTGTTGAATACATAATTGTCCAAGAACAACTCTTGTTAGATGTGAAAAGGTAACAACTTAATTTTAGGAATTAGATCTATAGAGAAAGATTAGATGTTGTTAAATTATTCTAAGTCCAAGTACATAGATATTATACTAAAGGTATTTAGTATTTGAGATATCAGATACTTATGAAGTATTAAAGATATCCATTACTCTATGTCTGAGTTGATATTTGAGTTCAAGATAATAAGGATATAACTTTAGAAGTAAATCCTAATTAAGTTTTATTTACTTAGAAAAATATCATTTAGGATTGGAAAGGTTCCAATGTATCAATGGTCATTAATTGAGCCATAATACAATTTTCATTTAATGGAAATGATTAATTGAATCAGCAAGTCCTTTAGTGAACTTAATAGAGTTTCTTTGCATTGTTCAAGACAGTAATGTACTGTAGAACATTAGAGTCATTGGGCATGCATAAGGAGCTAATGTCTCACCAAAGATCCAATAATGTGTTTAAGCAAATTTTCTTAATTATGATGATAATTAATATGGGAGTTGTAAGATTTAAGCAAGTGCTCACTGTAGAGAATATTGTAGAATTCTTTCATTAGGCCATTGTCCCAGTGGTAGAATAATTTTAATATGATGATATGGTATGAGAAACTTAAACAATTTGTTTAGTACAAGTGGGAGATTGTTGGTTTAAGCCCTACAGCTAATTGTTTTGGTTGTAGTTTAGTGACAAATTATTTAAAGGCATTCTTTATCTTGTACATGTTTAGATGTATGATAAAGTCCATGGGATAATTATACATTATAAATGAAATTATAATGGGATTATAATTATGAGATTCATATTGCATTTATTTATTATTCCTAAATGTTCCTAGTCATTGGTCTATTAAGATTGGGCATTAATAGAACGTAAAAAGACTAGCACACATTTTATTTTTCCTTATGAAGGAAGTAGTCGATCTTATAGGCTAAAGTATACAAATACTTAAATAAACATGTGGGTACTTGCTAGAGAACAATTTCCTTGAATAGACCTAATATAAGAAATCCATCTAGGACATTACTTATATATCTATGAAATTCTCATAGTGATGATTGTATAACTGATCCTTTGACTTGTATTTTGAGCTAATAAGGAAGTAATAACCCCTAAAGAAACTAGAGTAAGACCTGATTGAAAATGAAGCGAATTGATGATTGTGTCATAAAGACCCTTATGTCCACTCCCCAACCTCATAGGTTGTTTAATCGATAGTCATTGGACGTAGCATGATCTATATGGAGGTAGTTGTGTGATCAAGGTAGGATTCATTACTCTAAAGTAATTAAGGAGGATGTTTCATTGTTCTCGATTAGTATTGATTCAGGAAATCCTTGTCCAAGATAAAATGATGCTTTGTAAATAGTTTACAAATGTCATTAATTGAATCGATAGCTAATGACAGAGAACTAATATGATTAGACTCAAAAATAAAGAATCTAATTAGAACATTAATTGATGAAAGGATTGAATTATATGGAAAAATTATGCATAGAAAGTTTAGTCAAAACCACTTTGACATTGCTAAATATTTGGGTGGTTATGATGAGTTGATAGACGCTAATCTTGATCTATGATTATAAATTATTTAATTGGATAATTAAAGATAATTTAAAAGGAGTTTGAATTATCAAATTCTAATTATAAATTAAAATTAGAATTTATAATCAATGCCAACATATTTGGGAACTTAATGGGTCTCACATATATAATGGGTTGAAGAGAGCAAAGTTAATTTAATCAAGATAGACTTAATTAGAAAGTTTGAGAAACTTTATAATTAAATATGAAATATTTAATAAATAAGGATCAATATGAGATATCGAATCTTATATGGTCATAATTGGAATTTAATTAGAATTATTTGTAATTAAAGTTTAATTAAAATTTTCTTTGGTATACATTGCCAACGAATTGACTTTAACAATTATTTTAAAATTCGTTTCACTAACATATTTTATTTTTGTATTTTTTCCTGTAATGTATCCCCCTTTAATGACCAGTATTGTTTGACTATATGCAACACTGAAACAACTGACTATTGATTAAATACCTGTCAAACAATGATTATTACATAAATGTATCCTAATCTTATAACTAGCTGTGTGTTGAAAATATGTTGCTAAGAAAATCATGTAAATACTAGGAAAACATATTTTTCCACTTTACCTCTCTAGCTTTTTAGTTATTCTCTTCCTTTTTCAAAGTGAAAATGAAATGAAAATTCCCAATTTATAATTTTGACAGAAAACTTTAAGGCTAGAAGGAAGGCATTTGAGGTTAAAAATAGAAACTCTTTCTTGTGTTGGTTTATATCTTATAACCAATAGCCTTGGTTGTAGTTCAATGGAAAATATTTAAAGACATTATTTATCTTGTATATGTTTAGATGTATATGTTAAAGTCTATGAGATAATTATACATTCCCACTAAAATTACGGTGAGATTATAATTATGAGATTCATATTGCATTTATGTGTTATCCCTAAATGCTTTTAGTCATTGTTCTATTAAGATTGGACATTAATAAAAAGTAAAAAGATTAGCACACGTTTTGTTTTTTCTTATAAAGCAAGTAGTCAATCTCATAGACTAAAGTATGGAGATACTTAAAGAAACGTGTGGGTGTTTGTTATAGTTAACAAGTTCACTAAACAGACCCGATATGAGAAATTCATTTCGAGCATTACTTGTATATCTATGAAATTCTCATTGTGATGATTGCATAAGTGATCCTTCGATTTAAGGTCACTAAAGTTATCTTGTATAGGGATTACTATATTTTGATACTAATTATGACCTATTTAGTCATGGGTTGTTCAATTAGTAGTCATTGGATGTGGCATAAACTATATGGAGGTAGTTGTGTAATCAAAATATGATTAATCACCTAAAAGTAATTAGTGAGAATGTTCTGTTGTTCTCGATTAATATTGATTCAGGAAATTCTTGGCCAAGTTGGAATGACGATTTGTAAATAGTTTACAAAGGTTATTAATTGAATCGATGAATAATAGCAGAGAACTAATATGATTGGACTCAAGATAAAGTAGATATTAATTTTATGCTCTATGTCTAATCAAAACATTGTATAATGGAAGGATTGAATTATATAGACAAATCATGATGAAAAATTAGTCAAAAACACTATGACATTCCTAAATATTTTGATATTTATGATGCATTGCTAGATGCCAATATTGATTTATGATTATAAATAATTTAATTAATGAATTAAAGATAAATTAAAAAGAGTTTTAATTTACGTAATTATAATTATCAATTGAAATTATAATTTATAATCATTCTCAACATATTTGGGAACCTAATGGATCTTGCATATATAATGGGTTGAAGAGAGCAAAGTTATTTTAATCAAATTGGACTTGATTGTAAAGTTTGAGAAACTTTATAATTAAATGTGAGATATTTGATAAATAAGTATCAATATGAGATATTGATCTAATTTGGGCATAATTGACATTTAATTAGAATTACTTATAATTCTAAGTAAATTTTAATTGAAATTATAATTTCTTTCTAATTAAATTACTAAAACGTCCAAAATATATTATAAATAGTCTTAAGTTCTAATAGAGCTCACAGTTCTTACTTAACCCTCTCTATAAGAGTTATAGAGTTATCTTAACCCATTCCATGGATATCATTAAAGGTTAGACATTTGTGCTGCTACGATGGTTGAGATAGATCGATTTTGAAAATAGTCCGAGGGATATGACAAGACAAAGATCAACATTCATAATAAGGTTGAATTAAGTTTCCGCTTCATTAAGATTTATGTTAATCATTTTATAAAATTAAAGAGATATTTGTTTCTAGTAATAAAAAATACGAAAAAGTTTTATAATTATTCCGTCATGGTCAGGATTGAATCCCAACCCAGTTTTCCAATAATGGTATCAAAGCCAATTTTTAATTTTATAATTTGATTCAATTATCTTATTGTTATTAATTTTATGGAAATGAATTTGAAATTGTTGTAAACCTTAAACAATATGAAAAGTTCATATTAAAGCTTTTAAAATCTTAAATTACAATATAAATTGTAATTGGATAATTGAAACCCAGAAAATAATAAACCCTATAATTATTCTGGAGTTTTTAAAATAAGGTTTGTGACTGTCGAATGAAAAGACCTAACATATTATGCAATTGTGATTTCTGTTGAGGGAATAAGTACGTGATGTTGTCATGGGTCTTTAAATTGGTAGCTTGAAAATGTTTGTTTGTGGTTTTCTATGTTAGTATTGCACGAGTCTTTGAGAAGGCTCGATGGGTGTACTTTGTGGCTATTGTAATTGGAGTTTTTGTTTGCGGATTTTGGATATCGTTGAAGGAGGATGAATTTTTTTGGTGTCGTGATTGGATGGCGAGGAGAAGCAGGCATCGTCAGAATAAGACATGCGGTGGTGCTGCCAGAGACGTGGTTGTGGCTATGTTTGATGGTTGCTTGCGCTTGAAAACGCAGAAGAATATCCAGCCATCAGCAATGGTGGTTTAGAGGTGTGAACTGAGAGAGGGATTACATTCATCAAGTTAATTGATTAGTTAGAAGAAAGATCTTGCCTAATTAATTGATTATCCATAGGATAACTTTATAACTAGTTGAATTGGTGGATTGATTTTGAAGATTGAAAGATTGCCTATTCATCTCCATTTAATTTGGTTAGAGATAATTAATTACACCTTGAAATAGGGTAGTTAATACATTGGGACATCTTAGGTAAGGCACAATTTAATTAACAAGATAGGAAGGAGATAAAATAGGAAAAAAAGTGATATCTAATTGTTAAATCTTGAATTCCAAGTTTTTGTACTTTTTCTTATCATCTGTTCATTGTTAGTTGTTTGATTCAATTCAAATTTTCAGTTTATACCCATAAAAAATCATTTTTTAAACAAAGAGCAGCCTGAATTAAGTGGTGCCTAAGCACAATCCTTATAGAATCGATTTCTGTTTTTTGCTATAAGTCACGACCCGTATACTTGTGATTTTGAGCGTAAAATTAATAGTCTGTTTTTCCATCAACAATTGTCAACTAACCAAAAAAGAAGTAGAAAATGTATTAAAATAGAAGCAAATGTGTTACCGAGAAAAAAGAAAATTAAAAGTTGCTTGCTTCGTAGAAACAGGTTTTTTGTAAAAATATAAGAGTAAAGCTACGTATATCAATGACCCTTTTTAAAATTTCGCTAAACAAAAAGCCTTATGCACCAAATATATTAACTTTTTTATGTTTTAAATTTTAATAAAATAATTAATAAATAATTAGATAAATAATAAATACGTAAAAGTATAAACATTTGACAAGACGAGTCAAGTTAATGATATTAACAAAAAACATAATATCTGATTATATTTTATAATAAATTGAAATTTTTAAAATTTTGATTACTATTATAAAGTTGAGATAAATTTATACTTTTTTATTTTTAATATTGTGTAGTCAAAGTTGAGACTTGATAGGATGGTGTGGCGACAGTCATATTTGAGATTTGACAGGATGGTGTGGTGACATTTCATAATTGATCGTATATGCCACTTGCCATCTATCGTTCTTTTATTTATTTAAATTTGAACATGAGTCATTTTCTTTAAAAAAGAATAAGAAAGATGTTTTTCTGTTCCATTGGCTTTATCACAAATTCCACCATTGAATTATTTATTTTAAATCTTAATAAATTTGTACCTTATAGTTAAATATAGAATGATAAAATAAATATACAATGTTACATATTATTCCTTTCATAACTAAATACAATGAGTTACAGTAAGAAGTAAACTTTGTTTTATTGTGATGATTCCTCCCAAATACTAAGTAAACTTATGGAGACCATCACACATACATTTTGTAGTTAAGATTATAAACTTTTCTTATAAAGATGTCTATTTCAACAAAATGGGCATTTAGAGCAATACTTGTATATTTATGAAATTCTAATTGTGATTATTGTACAATTGATCCTTTGACTTGAGGTCACCAAAGTTATCTTGTATAAGGATTACTATATTCTAACACTACTTATGACCTATTTAATCATGGGTTGTTTAATCGGTAGTAATTAGATGTAGCATAAGCTATATGGAGGTAACTGCATGATCAAAATAAAATTCATCACCCTTAAGTAATTAGTGAGAATGTTTTGTTGTTCTCGACTAATATTGATTCGGGAAATCTTAGAACAAGGTGGAATGATGATTTGTAAATAGTTTACAAATTTTATTAATTAAATTAATTACTAATGGCAGAACTAATATGATTGGACTGAAAATAAGGTAGATATTAATTTCATACTCTATGTCTAATCGGAACATTGTATGAAGAAAGGATTGAATTATATGAAAAAATCATGCATGAAAAGATTAGTCAAAACTACTTTGACATTCTTAAATATTTTGGTGGTTATGATGCATTGCTAGATGCCAATCTTGATTTATGATTATAAATGATTTAATTAATGAATTAAAGATAAATTAAAAGGATTTTTAATTTATGTAATTCTAATTATCAATTAAAATTATAATTTATAATCATTCCCAACATATTTGGGAACCTAATGGTTCTTACATATAAAATGAGTTGAAGAGAGTAAAGTTATTTTAATCAATTGGACTTGATTGTAAAGTTTTAGTAACTTTATAGTTAAATGTGAGGTATTTGATAAATAAGGATCAATATAAATATTGATCTGATTTAGGCATAACTGGTATTTAATTTACTTGGAATTATTTGTAATTTTAATTAAATTTTAATTGAAATTATAATTTAATTTCAATTAAATTACTAAAATGTCCAAAACCTATTATAAATAGGTTTAAGTTCTAATAGAGCTAACACTTCTTGTTTAACCCTCTTTATAAGAGTTACAGAGTTCTCTCAATCCATTCTGTGGATATCGTTAAAGGCCAAACATTTGTGTGGCTACGGTGGTTGAGACAGATCGATTTCGGAAACAATTTGAGGGATACGACAAGACAAAGATCAAGCTTCAGAATAAGGTCAAATTAAGTTTCCGCTTCATTATGATTTATGTTAATCATTTTATAAAATTAAAGAGATCTTGGTTTTCTAGAAATAAAAAATACAAAAATGTTTCATAATTATTCCATAGTGGTTAGGATCGAATCCCAATCTAGTTTTTCAATAATGGTATCAGAGCCAATTTTTAATTTTATAATTTAATTAAAATGTCTTATTGTTATTGATTTTATGGAATTGAATTTGAAATTGATTTAAACCCTAAACAATATAAAAAGTTTAGATTAAAGCTTTTAAAATCTTAAAATACAATATAAACTGTAATTAGATAATTGAAACCTAGAAAACAATGGGCCTTATAATTCGTCTAGTGTTCTTAAAATAAGGTTTGTGACTGCCGAATGAGAAACCCCTAAAAGACCCAACATATTATGCTATTGTGATTTCTGGTGAGGGAATAAGTACATGATGTTGTTATGGGGTTTCAAATTGGTAGTTTGAAAATGTTTGTTTGCAGTTTTCTGTGTTGGTATTGCACGAGTCTTTGAGAAGGCTCAATGGGTATATTTTGTGGCTATTGTGATTGAAGATTTTGTTTGTGGATTTTGGATATAGCTAAAGGAGGATGACATTTTTTCCCCTAAGGGCAATTTTATGAATTTTCCATACAGTGGATAGTTATTAATTGTAATTTAGTTTTTAAATAAATTATTAACTAAGTTATATAATTTGATCCAGGTAAAGATAATAAAGTGGCCCAATAAATGATCTAAATTAATGGGTCGAAGTATGGGTAGAAAATGGATCCCTTTTAGTGTGGGCCTGGTCTATATAGGCTTTATGATGGGAAAACTCGATATGGAAGCTATATAAATAGGTTAAGGTCTCCTGCAGTTGCTCATATCAATTGTAAGCATAAAGAATCTCGACCTATTAAGAGAGCTTACGTATTGATAAAATTGTCGAAAGACTTGCCCCGCGTCTCGATGATGGATTCCTGTAAAGACGGCGGTAGATTCAGGATCGTTTCAGCTTAGGAAAACTCGCTCGAAGTTTTAAAACCAAAATGAGATATTTTTCACATTTCTTCATTTTTTCCCTTTTAAGTTCGATCTGGGGTACGTAACTAAGATATCATTACGTATTACACGTGTTATCAGAGTGGTGGCGTGATCGGTTGGTTGAAAATGGAGATTTTTTGGTTTTTCTCTCCATAAGGTTTTCGAAGAGTTAACTTCCATTTCTTGGTTTTTTCTTGCTTTTTACTGCATAAAAGTAGTATACATATGTTTAGCCTTGAGAAACAGGTTGAAAATGAGCCGAAGAAGTCAGAAAAAGGACCCAAAACTCGCCAAAAATTGCCATTTTTTGGCGAGGGATACGTCACTATGAGCCTGACGGTGAATAGTACTGTCAAAGAGCAGATGTGCACGCATCGACACGTGGCATGATTTCAGACAGACGCGTGTCTGGTGTGTGTGATGCATGCCCTAACGATGGTGGGTGCATCTGGCATATTTATCGTACAGACGCATGGCTGACGCTAGGGTGACGTCAGCCTATATTGACAGATGTACAATACCAAAAAAAATTTAGATTTCCTGTATGGGTGACCCAAGGTGTTTTGGGTCAATTTCCAAGTTCGGGAAATTTATGAAGTGAAAATTTCATTTTTCTAGATTTATTACATTAGTAATAAATTAAAATTTAACACTAGAAAAAAGAATTAAGGTGTTCTGAATTCGATTTCGAGTGAATTTTCACGCTTTGAATATCATATGAGAGAGATACTTCAAGTTTTCATGTCTTAGATATCATATTTAATGTTTGGGATTGCGTGATAGTTAATCGAAAAAAAGGATTCAGACATTCTGAAACCATTTTTGAGTGAATTTTTGTGCAATGAACTTGTTGTAAGGGAGATGCATGAGATTCTTATGTCTTGGGCAGTTAGGTCGATATCAAGTAATGCACGATATTCACTCTACTGAGATTTTTCTTTTACAAAAATCTTAAATGAAGTTTTCAGAGAATGTCTTTAGCACGGGTGTGTGACGATGAGACTGTACATTCGGGCTTTTGCATTTATTGAATGTACATTGTCATATACCATATGCTCATAAAGAATGTGGGGATAACATAAAGTTGTATCCCTTGTGTTAATGGACTTTCTGGAATACTGATGAGAATGTAGTCACCAAAGTGGCCTTTCAAGTCAGTATTTTGGATTGATCTATTTAAATCTTAGAGGATGTCTCTGGCTTTATGTTTGGTTAGCCTGCCCAAAGGTGTTGGCCTTACATAACAGTTTGATATGATTATAAAGGCATCAGATGTAGGGAAACTATTGCTTAAACGATCTATTCACCTAAAGGTGGTAGTGTCGTGGGAGTTGATGGTTTATACTCTGATTGGTCTTTACGTGGGAGTCTAATTGCATAAATTATGTATACAGCCCAAAGGTATTTCATAATATGTGTGATTGGATTTTTAGGACATATATTGTTTAATGGATTTCAGTATCGCTGTTATCCTATATTTGTGTTGATCTAATTAAAGTCACTATAAAGTCACCTTTTTGGTCAATAAAATCAGCGTCATCATTGAAACCCTAACCAGTTTCAATACAAAGAAGTGGATAGAGGATGTATTGAAGGCTATGGAAATAGTTGAGGTTAATATGCCCATACAGATACATAGGCCATCTCCACCTACACCCATAAAATCAAAAGCTCATAAAGCATCTCATAAAGCTCAAGATCGGTCTGGTAGATTATGTCTGATGACCATTAAGAGATCCGTACCTAACCATCTGCTTAGTGAACTGTAACACCCGGTATCTGATTTACCTGGTACAACAGAGACTAATGACATTAAAATCAGGACAATGAATTATAATTTT
>JANZXR010215996.1:0-60737 GCA_027575705.1 Erythroxylum echinodendron | reverse complement strand
TGAATAAGTAAGCAAGTAAGAGTTGGACTCCGAATTCGGGGTCTGACAGGTGTGGTATCAGAGCAAGCATGAATAATTAGGCAAGTAGGAGTTGGGCTCCGAATTCGGGGTCTGACAAAAGACACTTCATTCGATTCAATAAAATAGGAGTTTTAAAAAAATAGTTCAAAAGCAATCCCTAAAACAAAATCAACCTAACATGATCACCATAACATCATTAACAATCAAATAAACCATTTTTACAAAGAATAGAGAAGATTAAAATGAAAGAAAATTGAATAGAAAGACTCCTATTCTTTGGCAAACACTGGAATTTTGGTGTTGATGTGCTATTTTGCCCAATCTTGATGATGATTCTTGTCTTCAATCCCTCCTCAATGCTCCGAATATGTGTTCTCCACTCAAAGATGATATTTCTACAGGTGGGTGTCGTCTCCTTTAAAGATGGAGGCTTAATGATGTTTTTATAGTCCAAAAAACCAAGGTTTAATGAAGCCTTGTAGATTGCCTCGGATTACAATTCCTACATCTGTAGGAATCTGCATGATTCCCACGAGCGTGAGAATTGCATACAGATGCACTCCTCATTTTTGTTGTGATTTCCCATATCCGTGAGAATTTGCATGATTTCCGTGAACATGGAAATTTGTCCTAGATGAACTCTTTTTGTTTTCTCTTCTTTGATCTTTTGTTCATCCTCCAAGTTGCTCCTTTTTCCTTCCTACACAAAAATAATCAATTCTTACCCTCAATTAGCATCAAACACACAAGAACAACAATGGAAATCAAACTTAATGAAAACATACAAAATGAATCCTAAACTAGAACAATAAAAAACAATTATGCAACAAAACACATTCCAATTTCCTACAAAAACATATCCTAATGCACACCTATCAACATCCCCACACTTGAATCTTTACTTGTCCTCAAGCAAAATAAATGCAGCCAATCAATTCTACCACTTCATTTTCACAAAGATCAAAGCATACAATCCCTCAAATTCAAGCCAACTCAAATATCAAGTTAATGCACATATCATGACTACTTTTTTATTGGTGTATATAAGCAAACTCATAAGTTACACAATCAACAAAAGATAAGTACAGATGCACAAATGAATCTTCCTCATGATTTTCACTCATTTGGCTCAAGTGTTTAAGGGTTAATGTTTCACTTAAACTTCCCATAGGAAACTATGCTATCATAGGCTTGTTAATACACCAATTCTCCTCTACAATAATTGCATGCATAAATAGATCAAAAGGACTTATTTAAGTTTTAATGTGGTAAGGGTTATGGTGGGTTAAAGCAGGGGAAAGAAGGTTAAGCACAAGCCTAAGTAAAGTACAAAATGGATAAAATGGGATAGCAAAACATAACTACGAGACATATAAATATAACTAATATTCTGCACTTATCAATGCTATTCACTTGTTCTTCCTTTTTCTTTTCTTTTCTTTTTCATTTTTTCATTTTTCTTTCTTTTTTCTTCATATATGGAAGAACTATGAGTCAAAACTAGCACTGTATACAATATAGTCCATAGGCAGAAATATAATTAACTTGTCTCCGTAAAAATTTCACACAATCCCAACTAGTGTTTTACTTAATACTTTACTAAGCTTGTGAACAAGGTAGGATAATGGGGTTTAAAGTTTTAAAATTTCAGGTGTTTCAAAAACAAAAGGTTAAGGCTCAAGAGGTACGAAAGGATAATTAATGGGTAGGTCATTTAAGCCAAGGGTTAACACAAAAAGAGCCTAGATCATCTCTATTAAGCATGCATCCAGTAGACTCAAATCGATTCAAAACAAGTTCTGAAGGTAGTGACCTATGGAAGTACACTTAACAAAGAAATGAAATGACTATAGATGGAGTCATATGGCTCAATCCTCACTTTCGCTCAATTGAAAACTCATTATGCATCTCTGCACTACCTTATTGTTCAAATGTCGATTTGTGGCTAAACTTATGTAACCAACTACTTTTCATCACTCTCTATAGTTCACTTTCTACTTAAGTAGCCTAATCTGAGTTCAAGCATGCATTCAATCTAATTCCAACTAACATGATAGAATTTCATGGCTATATTTATCATAGTGACTCAAAAGTGATTCCATTGCTAACATAAAACACATACAATATGCCTAAACGTGCATCCTATTCAACACAAAATGCAACTAAGAACTTTGATGTCACCTCCGCACACATAAAGATCATGTTGTCCTCAATGTGACAAGTCAACAACCAAATAAAGGAAAGTGACATCAAACCATACCAAAAAAATGAAAACAAACCAAACAAAAGAAATTTAAACAAACGAATGATATGAACCCAAACAGAAGATTTTCTTTTGACATATTCCGACGGAATGGTCGTACCGTCGGTAAAATTATAATAAAATATGTTATATACCGAAGGTAGACAATAGTCCGCCGGTAAATAATTCTACATATTCCAACGGAAGCTTTGTACCGTCGGAAAGTTTCTCCAGTCAATAAATCGCCGACGGAAAATATACATGCCGTCGGTAATTTTACCAACGGACAAAGTTCCGTCGGAGAATCGCGAAGCAATCAAATTGCGGAAACTGTTCCCGCGTTTTTTACCGTCGCCGAGACATTTTCCGTCGCTATTGTCTGTCGCAGATTTTTGGTCGAATTTTCCCCCTCAATATTGCCGACGGATGGGTTCGCGGTCAGAAAATGTTTGTTTTCAGCGACGGATTTACCCATTTCCGTCGGTAAAGTGCGACGAATTAAATGCCGTCGGTAATATTCCGACGCAAATTCTGAATTTTCTTATAGTGTGAGAAATCTATTTAGAACATTACTTATATAATTATGGAATTCTCATTGTGATGATTGTATAAGTGATCCTTCGTCTTGAGGTCATCAAAGTTATCTTGTATAGGAATTGTTATGTTTTGATACTACCTATGATCTATTTAATCATGAATTGTTTAATCAGTAGTCGTTGGATGCAGCATGAACTATATGGAGGTAGCTGTGTGATCAAGATAAGATTCATCACTCTAAACTAATTAGGGAGAATATTTCGCTGTTCTCGATTAGTATTGATTCAGGAAATCGTTGGCCAAGGTGGAATGACATTTTATAAATAGTTTACAAATGTCATTAATTTAATCGCTAGCTAATGGTAGAGGACTAATATGATTAGACTCAAAATAGAGTAGACATTAATTTCATACTCTATGTCTAATCGGAATATTATATGATGAAAGGATTGAATTATACAAAAAAATCATGCACAAAAAGGTTAATCAAAACTACTTTGACATTCCTTAGACATTTTGGTAATTTTGAATCCGCATTTAGTATCATATATCCTAAATCATTAATTAGAAATATATATGATCTATATTGTATCAAGTATTAGCAATAAAAATCATGCAAATATTTTCTTTTAATGATAATTGTTATCATATTATAACAAATGTCTCCAAGTGTAGTCCTTATTTATGATATTAGTAGGCTAAATTAAGTGAAAATTTTTGTTAAGATACTATATTTTTTAGCTCTACTTTATCAAATCATTTGTATTAATTTATTATAGTATTGACATCCATCTTATATATTCCTTTAAAATTTATGAGATATTAAATCGAAAAAATTGGGTGCTATTTATATTCAATTATAAAATATCAATACATTTTATCATTTATCTGACATTAACATATCTCTCAAACTTTCTTACCAAAATCTTTAACAAGGACTAATTGCAAGCTTACATAATCGACATGCAACATTTTCTTTTATAATTGGAGAACACTTTTTCAATTTTAAGCTATGTCCAAGAACTTTGATTCATAAAAATTAGTATTAGCTATACTAAATAAAGGTAATTTCTACTCAAAATAAAAGAAATATAAAGAAAGTAATTAATAAATTATATATCATGAAAACTAAATAAGATTTAGACTTTGATCACATATCTTTATGTATCATATCTCACATGACTATAATTTTATAAGGTAACAAACCTTAGCAAAACATATCTTGAATTCTTAACTTTGTCTCTAAATTCATGAAACCATAAGTTTACTCATTCAAATCACAAAAAAATTTGTAAAGTAGGATCCATTATGATAGGATTGCAGTTAGGATTATTAGCAGAAGTTGATGGGAGGGAGACAAATGTTATAAAACCAAAACTATAGCAAGTTATTAATAGTTTTTAAAATACATATACGTATATATATAGACGATATTTTACATTTAATTTGTGTTTGATGGGACCATTCAAAATTATATCTCATATTAAAATATTAAATACATGCATAGAACATGTAATGTAATATGTATAAAAGTATATAAAAATATAAATAAAGTATGCAATTTATTATAAAAATAATCAAATTATATACATATAATATCAAGTCTTGATTGATTCTAGCAGGTATAATCAGTATAATTTAAAATAATATTTTTTATACTTTGGATAATTAAATTAGATTAAACTTTTGATCCTAAAATAAACTAAATTTATATTCTAATGATTTAAAAATAATTTCAAATTTAAATTGAAAATTATTTTAAGTTCTTTAATGATATTAATTAAAGAAATCTAAATAAATTACTCTTCTCACTTGTTACGATTAGAAGAAATCCTTTTTTGAAATTTAACACGACACTCTAATATAATAGAATAACTTTTTCTTCATTAGAAAACTATTTTTAATATAACAAAGGAAACTAATTTCAAAATAAAATAAAATGTTTAAATATTTAATTAGAAAAGAATTTTACATTATTTATTTAGTGATTAGTTTCTTAACTAATTAGAAAATTATTCCTTAATAAAGTAGAAAAATATTTTCTAAAATGTTAAAGATTATTTTTTCGTTAACATATGAAAGAGTTTTTTCTAAATTTAATGAAGAAAAACACTTTTCTAATAAATCAAGAAACTTATTATGTACATTAATAAAGAAATAATTTATAAAAATAGAATAATAGCCCTATAAGCAAACAATAAAATTAAATTATTTCAATCAAGTTAAAATAGACAACTTTATTAAGAAACATCTTTAATTAATTATTGAAGAAAATAATTTTCTTAATTATAAAAGAGTCGAATTAATTAAATTCAATATAAACATTTTTAATTCTATAAATATTTTCTAAAATTTAAATTAGAAATCAATATAAATTTAATTGAGAAAAATAATTAATTTAATTTAGAATTAATTTTAAATTTAAAAATATTTTAAATTCTATTTGGAAATTAGGTTAAGTAAAATAATATCATTTTTCACTTAAAATAATTTTATTTGATATTAGGATTGCTTTTAATCTAAAAATCAAATAAGTTAATCCTTCCCTAATTTAAGTCATGCTTAAATCTATACCCAAACAATCTTATTCTAGCCCTAGATTATTATAACCTTGTAACCAAACACTCTCCTTCTTATATTTAATAATACCCTAGCCACTTTTGATAAAAACCATGACCATCACCCTATAATATATGTCATCACTGTCGCCCTTAAAGCCTTTATTCCTAGTTGCCAACTTACAACAGTTGTCTGCAACCACAATCGACAATCACCTGACGTAAATAATACCACCGGAACAACCCAACACTTAACCACAAAACCCTTTAGCAATGTCAACTAGTGTAGAATTAATACCAAAAAGCAATATGCAAAACCTGATCTCCTTTTGTTTATGAAATTATTTTTAGAGAGATAGGCATACAGTGATAAGTTTTGGACATGGTTTCCAGAACCACTTGCAATCATTACTATTGACTCATGCATCTACCTTGCCGCTGACTTATAGAGACAGATCCCTATTAAGTTGCTTCAACTCTAATGTTTGTAATTAAGACTATTCTCTTATTGCCGCAAGTGTCAACAATTGATAGCATCTCAGGCAAAGAGTGATGAGGGTTCGAGTGGGGCTACAAGGAGAAATTTTTTTCGAAAGTCTAACCATTTTAGATTGTTATTTAGATCCAATCTGCCTGTACATTAGGATTCAAAACTAATTGCAATTTAAATTTTGAAACTGATATCAATAATAATTAAACAATAATTAAGTTATAAAATAAAAATTGCTCTGATATCATTGTTGAAGAATCGGGTACAAATTTGATCCCATGCATGGCTGAACAATAACAAAATTTTTTCAATGTTTCTTGAATGCCAATATCATTTTCATAGATAACATAATTAGTGCGTAAATAAAATTGAACATAAGTCGTAAATTCGTACCTTATAGTGAATTTGATTCCTTTTTTATAGCAACCCTTCAATCCACATATTTGTTAGAATCACAATAGTCACACAAGCTTCTAACCTCCAATAGTATCCATATGAATAGATTGAGAGAATTCTACCATAAGTGGTGTAGAGAGGAGTGTTAACTACTTTAAGGTCTGCACATATTTATAATAGAGTTTGAACTTTTTAGAATTTAATTTAACTAAATTATAAGTATAATTAATTCTAGTTAAATATCAATTAGACCCAAATCTAATACTAGTCCTTATTTATTAAATATCATGTATTTAAAATTAAAATTTTCCAAACTTTACTATCAAATTCAACTTGATTAAATTACCTTTTTCTTTCTTCAATCATTCTTTGTGTGTGATCTATTAAGTTAATAGGCATAAATTATAACCTTAAGTCATATTTTAGATTAGATAAATTAAAGCACATTATTAGACAACACTCTTAATATATAGATATAAATTATTTAATTAAAAGATTAGCCTTTCGAATATTGAGAATGTCAAAGTAAATTTCACTAACTTTTCTATACGTAATATTTCATATAATCTAATATTTTCATCATATAATATTTCAATTAGGTATAAAGCATGAAGTTAATATCTATCCTATATGTGTCAAATCATATTACATCTTTGGTATTAGTAACTGATTCTTTTAGTGACATTTGAAAACTATTTTCAAATTATCATTACACTTTGGCCAAGAATTTCTAAATCAATACTAATTGAGAATAATGTTATATTCTCTTTAATTACTTCGAGGTTATGAACCTTATAGTAGTCACTCAACTACCTTCACATAGTCCATATCATATCCAATGACTATCAATTAAATTACATTGATAAAGATAGGTCTAAAGTAGTATCAAAAGTTCAAAATGTAGCTATATGGGATACTTTGAAGATCTGAAGTCAAAAGATTACTTATACAATTATCACAAAGAGAATTTCCATAGACATGTAAGTAATGTCATGCCTCAAATTTTTGTTTCGTTTTCTCAATTACTATCTAGTCTAATTAATTTATAGTTTCCAATATAGTGTGCTTTTTCTTATTTGAACTCGAATTTTTAAGTATTTTGTTGCTTAAAAGAGGAATTTTCAATTTTTGCTATAATTAGTTTAACAAGGAGATATTTTATGAATGATTAGTGGAAATTTGAAGCTAAATTTGGTGACATAGAATTTTCAGAAAAAAGATTAATGATAATTGATAGTAATGAAAAAATTGGAGAAAATGCATTAGAGGAGAAACAAATTACGTTTATTAAAGGACAATTATTTTGAGGTAATTAGTGAACCTATAAGCAATGTATTCAAAACTGATCTGAAAATCAAATCGGTAAAACAAGAGGTTTTAAAATGGCTCAACCAATATTAGACCGTCTTATTAATTTATCTATTTTATTTATATATTAACTATTTTGTTATTATTTTATTATTATTATTAGTTATTTATTATATATATATTTTTTGTTTTTTTCCCTTCCTAATGTTGGTCATTTGGAAACAACTTCTCTAGTAGTTAGGGATAAAGTTGCATACTACTGAACTTCGCAAATCCCACATCTTAGCGAAATTTCTATTGGGTGTTATATAAAATCAGTCAAAGATTGAATAAAATAGAAGAATTTAAAAAAATGATTGAAAAAGATTGTCCTTACTCATCTAGAAAATTAAAGTTTAATTGAAAAGGAAGTCTATTAAATGAAAATTAATTTGTTTATTTTGGTTTATAAAAACTAATTAGTTTACTAAAACTAACTGATTAATTAATAAACTGATCAGTTTTTAACAACAAAAATTATTAAACTAAATCAAATAAAAAAGGTTAAAAACAGAACCAATATGTTTGTCAGTTTAAGGTTTTCATTGTTAAACCAGTAGAATTTATTTGGTGTTTAAAACATTGCCTATACGGGATAAGATATATTAGGAAAGTAAGAAAAGGTGGATGGACAAATAAGGAAATGAAGTGAAATAAGTAGAAGAAGGCTCACTAAAGGTATAGGTGGATTTTACACTTTAAGATATGGTTGAGTTTTCCAAATTATGGTCAGGCAAGGTTTAAAAAGAAAAAAAAAAGGAAGGGTTTCTATAGCAAAGAGTCTGAACCACTTAGGTGAAAGAGAGGGAGAGAACTTCAAAGAGAAAGAATAAGACTTGATTTTCAACAAAAAGCTGGGTAAGATTACATCCCTTTCTAAACCCTTCTTTAAACAAATTTTTGTGTGATAATTTTTAGTAAAATTTTGATAACAATACTGATCTTTCATGGCTTTTTATATGTCTTAAATGGATGTAAAAGGGTTTGGGGAAATATGATTTATTTTGTGAGTTATAGGTAAATAAGTGTAGTTGTTATGTTTTGGAAGTGAATGACCGAATTGTTTTCCTATAATTATTTTAGGGTCAATAATTGCAAATTTAGGAAAGCGTAAAACATAGAAGTTGTAGATATAAATATCTAGATTATTCTCATAAAAAGGCAAGTGTTTGGATAAATTCATAATAGTTTAGAAAATATAAATTTTTACTACAGGCATTTTAGTTTGTTATGGCATCAGATGTGTTTTATTATTAGGAGCTCATTTTAAGGACTATAAGAATTGAATTTGGAAAGATGTTCAAAATGAAAATTGTATATATGTGTGTGTGTGTGTGTGTGTGTGAATAATTTTTGTGGTTTTAGATCTAAACAGTTTTCAAGTTATGTTTATTAAGAATATGTTGCTCTTTGGGTAAATTTTATGATTGTGATGAGCAAATATGAATGTTCCATGAAAAGGTTATTTATGTGAATTAAAAGAGTTACTTGAAATGGATGGTGTCAGCAAATATGTGAATATTCATAAGAAATTTCTTAAGTTGTCAATGATTTTATATATGAATATTTTCTTGATTATTACATATGTTAAAATTTTATGGAACATGCCTAAGCTTTAACCTAGAGTGGAAATTGATTGTAATAAAGTGACATGCCCTCCATTAAAAAATGATAATAAGTATAATGATTAAATAAAATGGATGAAAGATCTAAGTGAGGTCACTTAGGCAATATTTCCTTAAACAAATACCTAAGTGAGGTGGCTTAGGCAAAAGGCCAAAGTGAGGTGTCTTAGGAAAAAGACCTAAGAGAGTTGACTTACGCAACGAAATAGGGATCCTTCGATTAATGAGTTAATGGAGATGAATAAAAACTTTATGAAGGGCATTTGTAATGAAATTAAACTACACGTATGTTTCATGTTTCATATGGTGTTTCTTGTTCAACGAAATGATATCTTGGTAAGTGGTTGATGATCGGGGTTATTAATGAACTTGCGCTTTAATAACTGCGGTGATGATTAATTTAATAATAAATGTCTTAATTAAAGATTGATGCGAAAATTTAATAATAAATGTCTTAATTAAAGATTGATGCGAAATGTGACAATTGACCTTATGCCTTGATATGGGTGATGCTCGTGTTAGAGTGTTCCTAATACTTCATTTAGCATGGTTGTGTGTGAATATGGGTAGTAAACTTACTACTTATTTTCTAAACCTAAAACAGTTTTCAAAATGAAAATAATTTTTTATGCATGACCACTCACAAATAAAAATATTTTCCCTCACTGAGTGTCATACTCACATTTTCATTATTTGGTCCCCTCCCCTGAAAAAAGAGAAAAAGGTTTTTGATTCGACTAGCCAATAGCAGTAGCAGTGAGAGTGAGCAAGGTTTAGATATGGTTGACTAAAATTCTCTAATTTTTTTTTGTTTTTCTTATGTATTTGGAACATTGTGTCTTTGGTTGTCAACGTAAATATTGGGGATATTAGTGTGGTGTTGAAATTATGATATAAAATTATTATTATGTAGTTACTAAATATGATTTGAACTTACGTAGTGACGGATGATAGGATTATATTTGGATTATCATAATGAACGAATGAATGAATTATGATTATTTGAGCTTTAAATATCTTATTAATTGAACAGTGACTAGATATAGAGAGATTGTTTGAATGGGCTAAGTCATTTGTGCTTATAGGGTTAGCTTGGCACCCTGGTGTTGAGTAAACACTATGCATTTCACCCTGGGGCTTATTAAGGTGTATGTTTGATAAGTAATGTTTTAAATGAAATTTTCATATCAATTTAGTTCAGTGAACTTTTTTTCAAACAAGTACTCACATATTCTATACTTTAATTTATAAGATTGACTACTTCATTTACAATAACAACATTAACACCTAGTATAAATCCTGTTGACAAAGTTCAGTAGTATGCAAACTTACTCCTAACTAATAGAGAAGCTGTTTCCAAATGACTACTTCTTTATGAAGAAATACAATGCTTTCTAGTCTTTTCACTCTACTAATGTGTAGTATTAATAAAGCTATAACTAGGAACAATTTAGGGGTAATACATAAATGTAATATGAATTTCAAAGTTAAAATCTCATCGTAAGTTTATTTATAAAACATATTTATCTCATATACTTTATCTTACACGTTAGTTAATTAAACAAACATATAAGATAAAGAATGTCCTTAATTAATTATGCCAAAAAATCTATATCTAACTGATTGACTATAGGTCATAAACCAACAAAGCCAAAACAAAGAGAGTGACAAAGTTTGACTACTACATTTGAAAACCCCTATTTGATGTTTGATTAAATTGAATGCTTCAGGTAAAGGGAAATGAAACAACTTATGATTGTAAAGCATGATTTAGGAAACTACACATAATGAAGCAATATTATTTTAGAAACAAGCCAATAATAACAAATCTAAGTCATTTCTTTTTATTACCCATAATAACAATTTTAACAATCCATGATGTTATATTTATTTTGTCTTAATTATTGCTAATATTTGTTTATTTTCTTTATCTTTACAACATAATTCAATAAAATTATGTTCTTATAAATTCGATAAGTGAGATTCAAACATTATCAAATCAATAACAAAAGACTAGTGAAGTTATAGGGTTTTAAGCTTGTTGTGCTAGTTTTCCCATCCTTATCATGATATGAAATGTTTTTGGTAACTTGTAATTATTTGTTTAATATTTTCCTCTTAATCCTTAGTTAATTAAGATCACATTTTCTATTGGAATTGTATAAAGAAGTAAAACCTCATATGGAGTTCAGTTTAAATAAGCTCAATCTTAAGTGGTGGCTTCTTAAATTTATTTAGGTATAGGCTTTAATGTTAAAGCCAACCATAAACTTTTTTTTCTAATTTTTAATTTTTAATTTTTAATTTAACTTTTACGTTAATATGTGATTGTGTGATCCAATAAAGGGGATGTATAAAGAAAGAGAGAAACAAAACTAGTTAGACCATAAAAAGGGATTGGTAATTAATAAATTTTAAAAGTATAAAATCTAAATTTTCAAAAGAAATCCATTAAAAATAGTTCTATCCAAATTTAAGTGTATTATAAACCAAAATTCAATATTTCTTTGTTTAAGGCAATTGCTATTAATTAGACTTGGATTTAATGTAAAGTTGCTTAGTTGTGGAATGAATTTATATTTTGAAACCATTGTTTATGGCCATAGATATTGATAAGTCAAATTATTTAGACATGATTTTGGGATGAAGTAGAACTAATTTGACTCATCTCTATGTAAATTTTGAGCTTTATTTGGGTAATTCTCATACAATTCAATTTTATTGCTTAATAGGTACAATTGGATAGATTTTGGCGCAAAAGGCATAACTTTCTCTGTGGATATCATATTAAGATCATTTAAGTATGCTTTCGAAGAAGACTTTGAGTTCTATAACTTCTACAAAGACCTCGAGGAGAGATTTTGCCGTTTAAAGGTTCAAAATTGCACAATTTTGAAGATGCTTAGTGTATGTTTGCCCAGTGGACATCATATCCCTCCAAACAGGTATGAGTGGAGAAGGAAAGCTGAAAGACCTGAGAATGTTCACTTAATGAACATAAGGTCCACTTCATGAACATTCTCTGTCCAAATTTGCTCCACAAGATAGAAAAAGTCCATTAAACGAACATAAGGTCTGCCTAACGGACTTTGATGACATTGTTACAATCCTGGTTTCCCTATTTAGTAAACACTAGGTTTCTTTAACCCCAAGACACTAGAAATACTCATTTTGAAGACCTAAAAAGGGGTCTGGCACTGAAACAAGGCAGCACACTAAAGGAGGCAGCCAAAAGAGGAAAAAAAGAGGAAGAAGGAGGGTTGAATCACGATTGAAAGCAAGCTTGTTTTGCCTTCTCTCTCTTTATCTCCTCTCTCTACCCTGTCTTGGATGTTGATTGTCTTTATATATTTGTATTCTTCTATCATGTGCTAGAACTAAACCCCTTTTAAGGTTAGGGATGTAGCCTATTTTAGGGATTGATTTATGTTTTGTGGATTGATTAGTGTTGAATTAAAGTTCTTAGGTTATATTTATCTTTCTTGAGTTTCATTATTGTTTCTATACTTGATCACCATAGATGCAATCTTAGGAATTATATAATGGACTGAGAGGTGAAGTATGATTTATGCACAGGAAGATAAACACATTATATTTAGAGATAGAGATATCCTAAACTAGTGTGATAACTTGTGGTTGTGTGTTCTTAATGAATTTGATTAGTTAGGTTTCACATTGAGAGATGGTAATCAACTATTGGGTATTCTTATATGTCTTGAGAGAGAATATGAGTGAATTTGTGCAATTATTATTATAACCTATCATTGAATCAATCCTGTAATTTGTCGATCAATCTCTTAAATTGGTGAACCCCGAAGCACTAAGTCTAAATCATCAGATTTACCTTGCTTGTTTATTTGCATTCTTCACAATTTATTACTTGCTCTAATCCTATCATCTTTTAATTTTTTGTCATTTTAGTTCACGTAATTAGTATTAATTCAGTAGTAAGTATTTTAGTCCTTGTGGGATACGACCTTGGAATACTTGATGTGTAAGTATTAGGAATGATTCTGTGCACTTGCAAATTTTGTCAAACAAGTTTTTGGCACTTTTGTCGGGGACTAATTTGTATTTGCTATTATTAATTTTAGTTAATTTTTTACTACTTTAAGTTTTCTTCCATTAATTACTGTAAAACCCTTTCTCTTTGTTTAATTTTAGGAGTTGTATGCACTTAAGGCATTCAAGAAAATTGAACAATGATTAGCTACTTGAGTTAAATCCTGAAATTGAATGCACTTGTAGAAGGAACAACATGCAAAGAAGAAGAGAGATGGAAAATAATAATCAAAATCTAATTTTGCATGGGGAACGATCAATTCAATGAAGGAAATTGGGTTGAACTGATGGTTATTAATCCTAAGGTAAGGAGAATTAGAGATTATCAGATGCCATTTATTGTTCGCAACCCTTCTTGCATTTGATTGACTGCAGCAGCAAGGAATTATAAGTTAAAGCAAATTCATCTATTTATATTGCCACAATTTACTGGAATGCCGAGTGAAGATGCTCTAGCCTTTATGAGAGACTTCCATGCTACAGTTCAGACTCTTCCATTATATGGATTGTCTGAAGATGAGTTAAGGCTAATGTGTTTTCCCTATTAAATGAAGAGATTAGCAACAAATTGGTTGTTGAGCTTGGAGGTAGATTCCATTGATTCTTGGGACAAAGTGATGGAGACTTTCATGATGAAGTGGTATCCAGCCCACAAAACTCTCGAACTAAGGAAGATGATACATTGGTTCTTGTAGAAAGAAGGAGAAAATTTTCATGAAGCTTGGGAGCACTTTAATGATCTCCTTAACCAATGTCCTCATAATAGATTTGATACATACTCTTTGACTTAGGTTTTTTGCCATGGTTTCACCGATCATAATCAAACTTTGGTAGATTTAAATGCTAGTAGGAATATTAGTGACCTGAGTTCCCAATAGTTATGGAATATTTTCAAAAAAGTTACAAAGAATTCACAATGTGAGGTGACTAGGAGTAAAACTATAACTCTTAATGAAGTGAGATCTAGATCTGACATAGTTTACTAAGTTGTTGAGATAAATAATAAGTTGAATATCTTGATAAACGAAAATAAGTCTAGTAGGGATCTTTGCACCCTTTGTGGTATATTTAGGCATACAATAACTGATTGTACGAACATTAAAGTAACAATGTTGGAGGAAGAGGTGAACTATATCGGTAGACAGGGTCAGAGATTTAATCCTTTTTCGAACACCTATAATGAAGATTGGAAGTTTAATCCCAATTTTTCATGAAAAAATCAAAGGGTTGCAAAACCAATGGGACCACCTGGGTTCCAAGTGCCACTAAAACAGCAGTATTCACATCCTTCATCTTCTGCACAACAACAATTCCCTTTCCCATTGGAGAAAAAAGTGGATAGGCTTGAAGATATGTTTACTCAACTTATGAGCAAGATGGATCAAAGTGCTCAAGCTAGCTCTCAAGCTATGAATAGAATGGAGCAGAACACCTAGTCCAATTAAGCTATTATCAGAAATTTGGAGGTGCAAATCAGTCAAGTGGCAAAAGAGGTAGGTGAAAGAGGTAAGGGAAAGCTACCTGGCAATACTTAAGTGAATTCAAAATATGAATGTATGGCAATTCGTTTGAGGAGTGATAAGGTGGTAGAAGGTGTGAATCATAAGGAGAAGGAAGCTAAGATAAATGAAACCAAGGATGATGAAATTTTGAATTTAGATGAAGAAAAAGAGCCTAAAGAAGCCAAACCAAAGAAGGAGTCTTCACCAATTTTAGAATTTTCCTTTATGCCACCCATATCATACCCTCGAAGGGTAAGGAAGAAGCATGATGATTCCAAATTTTAGTAATTTCTTGACCTTTTCAAGAAGATCCAAATCAACATCCCTTTTATTGAGGCACTTGTTGAGATGCCTGCTTATACCAAGTTCTTGAAGGAAATCATATCTAATAAAAAGAAGCTGGACAATTTTGCAACCATAGCCTTAACTGAGGAGTGTAGTTCTATTTTACAAAATAAACTACGCATAAGTTAAAGGATCCAGGGAGTTTCATTATTCCTTGTCACTGTGGTGCTTCTAATGTTTTTCAATGCTTGTGTGACCTAGGTGCAAGTATTAATCTTATTCCTTTGTCTCTCTATAACAGGCTTGGAATTGGTGAACTCAAACCAACTACAATTTCATTGTAACTTGCTAGTAGATCAATTTGATACCCTATTGGTATAGTTAAGGACCTACTAGTAAAAATTGGTAAACTTATAGTTCCAGCTGACTTTGTTATGCTTGAGATGGATTTCTATATGTAGGTTCCTATAATATTAGGAATACCATTCTTAGCTACTGATGGAGCATTGATTGATGACCCGGATGGTAAGCTGACCTTAAGAGTTGGTGATGAGGAGGAAGTGTTTAACATTTTCAAAATTTTAAATGAACCCTCTTTCGATGAAGTCACCTATAGGGTATATGTAATTGATTCTCTTACACTTGAATCTATTCCTAAATTAATGTATGATCATGCTTTATAGACATGCCTAGCTTTGGGAATATATGAGAATGAATTGGATGATGAGTTAGTAGACTATGCATATAGATTGTAAGGTAATTTGGGCCCTTTTAAACCTAAATTGTTACCTTCTATAGGCCCACTGAAACGTGAACTAAAACAGCTTCCAATTCATTTGAGATATGCATTCCTAGGAGAATCAAAATACATATCCAGTTATTATTTCTTCTTCTTTGAATTTCCTCTCAAGAAGAGAAGTTATTAAGGTTGTTACATGAGCATAAAGAGGCTATTGCATAGAATATCACTAACATAAAGGGAATTATCCCTTCTATTTATGTTCACAGGATCTTAATGGAGGGAAATCACAAACCTAGTGTGGAAAATCAGAGAAGACTCAATCCCAATATGAAGGAAGTTGCGTGATCTAAGGTATTTAAGTTACTTAATATAGGAATTATCTATCCTATTTTTGATAGCTCTAGGATAGTCCTGTGCAGGTGGTACCAAAGAAAGGTGGCATGACTATCATTCCTAATGATAGTAATTAATTAATTTCCACTAGGGTTATGATAGGGTGGAGGGTTTGCATAGATTATAGGAAATTAAATGCAACAACTAGAAAAGATCACTTCCCTATAATCTTTATTGATCAAATGTTGGAAAATTAATGAGGCATGATTATTACTTCTTTTTAGATGGTTATTTAGGGTATAACCAAATTCCCATAGCCCCGGAGGATCAGGAGAATACCACCTTCACTTACCCCTATGGTACATTTGCGTATCGTAGGATGTCTTCGATTCATGCAATGCTCCTACCACTTTCCAACGCTGCATGATGTCCATATTCTCTGATATGGTGGAGAATATAATTGAGGTATTTATAGACGATTTTTCTATTTTTGGTTCTTCTTTTGATGCATGTTTGTTCAATCTAAAGCATTTTCTACGGAGATCTGAAAAAACCAATCTTGTGCTAAAGTCAGAAAAGTGCCATTTTATGGTGCAAGAAGGGATCGTCCTAGGCTGCAAAATCTCGAATAATGGAACAGAGGTGGACCTGACTAAAGCTGAAGTCATCAATAAATTACCACCTCCTAATTTGATTAGAGCAATAAGGAGTGCAGGGTTTTATAGAAGATTTATTAAAGATTTTTTCAAGATTTCTAAACCCTTATGTGCTTTGTTATAAAAGGAAGTCCCTTTTGAATTTACTGATGAATGTTTTGATGCTTTTAATAGGATGAAGAAGGAACTAACCTCAGCTCCCATAATGGCTGCAACGAATTGGAATATCCCTTTTGAGCTGATGTGTGATGCTAGTGATTATGCACTTAGGGCTGTCTTAGGACAAAAACAGGATAAGAAATTACATGTCATTTATTATTCTAGCAAAGTTCTTAATGATTCTCAAATTAATTATCATACTATAGAGAAATAATTGTTAGTAATGGTTTTTGTATTTGATAAATTTAGATCTTATCTTGTTGGTTCCAAAGTCATTGTTTTCACTGAACATTCCACCTTGAAATATTTGCTCACAAAAAAGGATGCCAAACCAAGGTTAATTAGATGGATTTTACTCTTGTAGGAATTTGATTTGAAAATTAGAGACAAGAAAGGATCTGAAAATTTGGTAGCTGATCAACTTTCGTGACTTGAATAAGGTGACAAGATGGGAGCTGAACCGATTAATGATGCCTTTCCTGAAGAGAATCTGTGGTCTGTTAAGGAAAACATTCCCTGGTTTGTTGATCATGTTAATTTTCTGGTGTCTAACATTATCCCAAGTGATTATTCATACCCTAGGGGAAGGAAATTCTTATATGAGGTGAGGAATTATCTTTGGGAAGACCCGTTGCTTTTTAAAAGATGTGTTGATGGGATAATTAGAAGATGTATACCTGATGAGGAGATGCAATCAGTATTGTATCATTACCATGCTTCTCCTTGTGACGGACACCATGGTGCTAACAAAACGGCAGCAAAGGTGTTACAATCTGGGTTTTACTGGCCTACTCTTTTTAAGGATGCTAAAACTTTTGTTATGACATGTGATAAGTGTCAAGAACAGGGAACACCGGTAGGAAGCATGAGATGCCTCAGTTACGGATTTTAGAAGTTGAACTCTTTGATGTCTGGGGTCTGGACTTTATAGAACTGTTTCCAGTATCTTTTGGTAATGAATACATCCTTGTGGCAGTTGATTATGTATCCAAATGGGTGAAAGCCACAACTTTGTCAAACAACACTGGACCTAGTGTTGTGAAATTTGTTAAGAAGCATATATTTTCAAAGTTTGGAGTTTCGAGAGTTATAATTAGTGACATGGGGTGCATTTTCAGAATCATCAATTTAAATATCTATTGGCTAAATATGGGTGTCATTTTAAGTTTGGAACCACTTACCACCCTCAAACTAGTGGAAAAGTTGAGGTGTCGAATAGGGAAATTAAGCAAATCTTGGAAAAAAATGTTAATATCTCAAGAAATTATTGGGCATTGAAGCTTGATGATGCTCTATGGGCATACATGATAGCATACAATACTCTTTTGGGTATGTCCCCATATAAGTTAGTCTTTGGGAAATCTTACCATCTTCTGGTTGAAATTGAGAACAAAGTGTGATGGGGAATCTGGAAGTTGAACTATGACCTAAAAGAGTCTTGACAGAGGAGAATAATAGAGTTGAATGAACTAAATGAATTTCACCTAGATGCTTTTGAGAATGCTTGAATATACAAGGAGAGAACTAAGGCTTTCCACGACAAGCATATCCTTTGGCGAGAATTTAAACCTGGTCAAAAAGTTTTGCTATTTAACTCTTGCTTAAAATTATTTCCAGGGAAATTACGGTTGAGATGGTCTGGACCTTTTGTGGTGACCAAGGTATACCCACATGGAGCTGTGGAGATTGGAAAGGATGAACAAAAGCCCTTTATGGTCAATGAGCAACGACTTAAGTATTATGTTGAGCGAGAGATGGTTGGATACATTTACACCATCACATTCCAAAATTGACATCATGGTGGCCTAGTCCACTAAGGACATTAAATTTAATGCTTGTTGGGACATTTCTGAAGATGCTTAGTGTATGTCTACCCAGCGAACATTCTCAGGTCTTTCAACTTTCCTTCCTCACTCATGTTTATTTGGAGGGACATGATGTTCGCGGGGCAGACATACATTAAACATCTCTAGAAATGTGCAATTTTGACCCTTTACATGGAAAAATCTCTCCTCATGGTTTATAAAGTGTAATTGAATGGCCTTAATTTGATATCCACAGTGAAACTTATGCTTTTTGTCCCAAAATCTATCCAATTGTACCTATTAAGCAATAAAGTTGAATTGTGTGAGAATTACTCAAATAAAGCTCAAATTTCACATAAAGATAAGTCAAATTAGTTCCAATTCATCCCAAAATCATATATAAATAATTTGACTTATCACATAGATATATATTAGGTGATTTTATTATATTAGATATTGTTTATTAGAATAGTAATAATATTTCTTCCTTATTTAAATCTTTTAGGAAACTCAATAATGATGCAATTTTGTGGCATGTTATACTTAGTCATGTTAGTAAAATTCAAAGAAATGGATTAGTCCAAGAAGGCCTTTTATGTAAGTTAAATCAAATAGATATACCTATTTAAGAGTATTGTCTACTAATGAAATGGCAAGAAACCCATTTAGAAAGGGAACAAGAGCTTCTAATATATTTTAATTATTCAATAAGGCATTTAATTATTCCACAAGTTCACAATAGAATGGTTTTGTGAAGATAATATAATGTATTTAGAATTGATTAGGTCCATAATAGTACAAGAAGATTTGTCTATCATCTATTTAAGTGATGCCATACTCAAAACCATTCATATACTTAATCTTATGCCTATAAAATAAGTTATGTCAATAAACTAAATCACATCATAACATTTTTTAAAAGATTTAAGTAAGCCTGTACCGTTACTTATAGTATCACATTATGCCTTAGCATTTTCAAAATGGTATTAGTAGTATTCTTAACTCCAAAAAAAGGTAGGGTTTAGTCAATTCCTAGTATATAAGCCAACAATTTATTCTATATGATGTCGTAGTTGGGTAATTTGAATCTATAAGATAATGATCTTAAAAATGAATGATTTACTTACATATAAAGGTTGAACTTTCACTTAATATCTAAATAAGCACGTATTTTTATCTTTGTTACCGCTTTTACATTCTCTTTAAGTTGCAGTGAGTATCGTTGTAATAACATTAGAGTATCACTATAGATAATAGCAAGGGCTTACTTATATTTTTAATGAAACGTTAAGGCACAACTCACACTTGTGACCATTCAATTAAAAACATATGAGTTATGGAAATTTAAAAATGTAAAATGACAAACCTAAGATTATAGGGGTGTAAAGGCCTGTATCCATCATCTCCATCATAAATATGGAAATTAGGCCTAAAAGGGAAGGATGGTATCTTTATTAGATATCTAGACAGTTAAAGAATATGTGTTCATAGCTAAACAAGATAACAAATGGAGACCTAAATTTAAATCACAAGATGTCACATTCTTAGTAAATAAAATATGAAAGTAAGGTGAAATATGAAAATATGTTTTTTTGTACGAGGGAATTCATCCAAATGGGAGAAATCTAGAAAATATAGAATTAAGTTGAGATTAATTTAAATTTCAACTCAGTGAAAGTTTACCTATTATATCTCCTTTGAGTGGAAATAATCAGGACATTGATGAATATATATCACATGAATCTCGTTTAATTAAAAGTAATCATGAAATAATTCCCCAAATTTATTTTGTAATAGAAGGAAAAATTCATATGATTATCCTAGCAGAATAGGGTGAACCAATGAATGCAAATGAGGCTTTTGTTGGTCCTGTTAAAAAAGAATGGATGAAAGTAATGAAGATGAAATGACTTCTTTAAGCTCTAATAAAATATGAAACATGGTTGATCTCCTTAAAGGGTGAAATGCTACAGGGAATAAATGGTTTCTTATCGTAAAGAAAAAGGCTAATAGCAGTATTAAAAGATACAAAGCATTCGTTATGGATAAAGGGTGTATTTAAGAAGAGAAATTTGACAATAAAAGACATTCTCACCAATTGTTAGGATTGTTTCACTTCGGTTGACGCTAGCTTTAGTAGCCATTATAAAAATTTAATTACATTAAATAAATATAAAAACTGTTTTCTTAATAAAGATTTTGAAGAATAAATCCAAATGGAATAACTTATTGGTTTCATTAGATATGCCAAGAGAATAACTGTCTGAATTGTGAAAATCTTTTATAGCCTAAAGTAGTCCTCAAGACAATATTATTAAAAGGACCTATCCCAGATGTTCCCATTATGGAATCTAAGTGGAGCTCTCCTGGTGACTCTACAGTAACTCTCCAATCGATATCTAACTCAACCGAAGTATTCCCACAAAGCTAATCCATTCAACTGTTAAAAACCTTCCATACTTTAAAAATTAAAAATGCGAAAAATAGTGAGATTTTTTTTTTGAAAATCTAGCAGCATAACGACTGCTTTTTCTAAGATTCCTAAATTTCAAAAACCTGCATATCATGATTTAAAACACTTCTAGTATTTCATATACAACCTCAACTCCTGGAATGGGACTTTAGATCCATATCACAAGCAACCACAAACATATTTACAAGATCACACTTTTCAAGAAAACATATACATAACAAGAATAACACAAGCACAACAACACTCAATGATACAACTAATCCTGCGATGGAATCCCAGCTACTGAAGCACCTGCATGCATACCTGGGGTGGTTTATTTAAAAACATAAAAATATGGGTGAGACAAACAAACTCAATAAATGTTAATCATTTTACTAAATAAACTTCTTATAACTGAAATATTCTTATATAATAATAAAGCACATGATAAAAATACTTGCCATAAATATTCATTCGTGCATCATAAGATCTGGTAATAAAATAGCATTTTGTATAACACAATTTCAAATTTTCTAAAATACTATTTTAAAATGTATTTTTGAAATTAGTCTTATAATATAGAAGTTTCCATTTTTCATTTTACTTAAAAAATAAATAGCGATGGCTATAAATTTTTCTGAAAACCTTTATACTGAAAATAAGTCAACCATTATAATTGGTACCATATGGTGCCCTAAGTATATATGGTAGAGTGAAATTCCTATATCATTAAGGTCATATCAGGTGGCGGAGCCTTGGTACCCTAAGCATAAAGTCACAAAGCCAGTTTTGCATTGCTTACTTGCAACTGGTTAACTACTAGTTATGCAATTAGTTTTACTCGTAATAGGATAACTGCTATAAACCGGTAGTTCCAGAGTTGGTTCTACATCTCTTATCCGTAACAATTTTGGCTAGCAATATATATACCCAATACGTGTAGAGGGAAACTCGCTGGACTACTAATAGACATAATACCACCCGCTGTTAGTAACTAACACCCCCAGACACTGTCATGCACGTTTTAGGATACTCTGATTGGTAAATCTGTAATATCTTCAAGGCATACCATAGCCTAAAAGTTCATTCCCTTTTTATCAACAAATAACATAATTTCAATGTAAATTCACATCATATAAAATTTAACTTTCAAACTAAAATTCATATTTCACTGGAACATAAATTTATACTAGCAATATTTACTGATAATATATTATTCACATAAAACTTAACATAAATATTTATTTTATGATAAAATAAAAACCATTTACATAAAATCAATTTAAAGTACACTAATAACTTGCTAGTTTCCTTTTCAGTACTTCAAAATTCTTCATTGGCTTCATTTTCGGATATGAAAACCTAATCCAAATACATTTAACTCCTTAATATATTTTCCAACAAAATACATCATAAACCATTTTAACTTCATTACGTTCCACATACACTCCATATACCAATTTTTTCCAAATAATGAAATAACACTTCATTTAATAATTCCATTGCCACAAATACACTTAATGACTATCCTTAATCACATTCACATGATCATTACATCATAACCACATTTTTATACCAATAGTGCCTTTAAGGCTAAACTTAACATATTTTACATTAAACTTTTCCAATTCAATTCCATTTGATTTCTAATACTTAAAACCAATCCAAATTGACTTCCATGACATTAATACAACATTTAAGCCATAAAATTTCATTAAAAATTTTTTAGATAATCATGTACCTTTGGCCGAATTTCAACCAAAACCAATTCCAAATCAATTCTTTTTCATTTCTTTATTTCATTAGTATTAAAATTAGCTATGAACACCATAAAACATCAAAATAGAATTTTGGATCATAACACATTAAAAACCCTAGCCATGACCAAAATTTCATCTAATAATTTCCATAGTTTTTCTTCCATTCTTTCATGATTAAACTAACTTCCTAATGCCATTCATTAATCTTAAATCATCAAATGACTAAATAAAACACTTTAGGCAATGGATCGTACCTTTGACCAAGTTTGGATAAGGTTCCACACACTAGTTTTTCTTGATTTTCTTCTCCTAATCACTTCCAATGCAATAAAACCTTGATATCACATTATAAGGGTGCAATTCACACAATCAAAACAAAAACTAAACTATAACACAACAAATCCAATTTTTAACAAAACTAGTAAGCTTACCAACTCAATTTCTTCTTCTTCTTCACTTGGATGGCTATGCAATCTTGTTGGATGCTTGATTGTAGTCAGAAGAGCATGAAAAACTTCTTGGATCACTTCTCCATGGCCTAACCAGAACTCTCTCTTCTCCTTTTTCTTTTCTTTTCTTTTCTTCTATCTTTTTCTTCCTTTCTCCGAAAATGGCTGGCCACACCCCTTTTAAAAAGATGAAAATTTTGGTTAATTACACCTTTTGCCCACCATTTCCATTAATAACATTTCATATTTACACCTTTACCAAAACTTCTCACATTTACACTTTAATCCATGCCACTTGTCACCATTTAATTCGTTCCTTTCCAAACTAATTAATTCATGCATATCTCATGGAAATAGTCCCATGTAATGTTCATATGGAATTTGGATGCATTTGGTTTGACAAAAAGACCATTTTGCCCCTCTTTTGAATTTAATGCACTATATGTCCAAATAAATTCAAAAAATATTCTGTGGTCAACCTAGCTTCAAATTGACCATTAAATACTCTAATTACGCATAAAAGATTTAAATTTGGTGCTTGAAAAAATTTAAAGGGGAAAAAAACGCTAATTGCCATTATTTTTCAATAAAGGGCATTTTAGTCCAATAATTTTGGATTACCTGAATTCTATTCAAACAACCTTCGTTTTTACCTGTGTCAGTTCCTAGGAACTCCAATCATAATTTCAAAGCTTTTCCTCACATTTCAAAATTGTTTGATAACTTTTTCGGTTGCTCAGAAGAATTTCTGGATTGAATCCAGAAATTACTAAATGTCACCAAAATCATTCGGATTTCATTCAAAAGTGTCACCTAAATCTCTAACGTACATTTTGGGGCTTTTAAAGCTCATTAGGACTTATTATGTAGCTTTTTATAGTTTTCTGAAATTTTTTGAAAAAATTTCGGTTGAGTCCGGAACCCTCTCCAATCTTTCTGTGATCTCCGTTTTAACCTCAATAATAAACTAAAATAATTAAATTACTCTAGTATACTATAAATAGAGCATATTCTATAAAATGCATGTACAGTACATTACACAGTACAGTAATCGAATAGCATATGATAATTACATTTGTTTTCATAATATAAGTATTTTGTATAATTTTCATAAGATGGAAGAAGACCATTGTGTATTATAATTCCAAAGATAATGTATGCTTTTATCTTTATATATACATTATATTTAGATTGTTTTTAAAGAATTTGAGTTTGTCAAGTAAATCAAAATTTGATTATCATTTAAATTTGATAAAAAAGACAAAGGTGAAATTATATACATTCTTACAACAAAAATTTCAAGGGATTGTTTAAAAATATTATCACTTCCACCAGCGGCATATATTCAAAAAATTCTTAACTGATTTCATAAGCAAAAATGTAAGCCAATTAATAATGTTGTAGCTAAAGATACACATCTCACTCAAAAGTTTTATTCAACAACATCATAAGAAAGGACATAAATGAAGAAAGTTACTTACATCAGTACAATTGCAAATTTCTTATATTCAATGACGTATACAAGATGATAAGATGTTATCTTGATATATTATTTAATATTATCTCCTTTGTTTTGACTTTATTTTGGTGCTTAAATATGAAAATTAACGTTTATTTTGTTTTAGGAGATTAAAAGTAGAGATTGCATCAAATTGGGACTCTACTGATGATAAATCACAAATTTTAGATAAAGTGCAGAGATTGCTGTAATGGATAAGGCTAATCATTCGAAGAGTTGGAGTTTAATTGGAAAACTTCTTCCTATCCCTATAATGTAGGAATTTGAATTTGAATTTGTTTTAGATAGACATCTTAAAAAGGCAGAATTAGATTAGGATTAGACAAGGGAAACCCCAAAAAATGGACGTTCCTCACAATAAAAAAGGTTTCTCTTTTCTTACGTTTTCACAATTCTATATCTTTCTTCTATTTTTGTTATTAGAGAAAAAGTCATGTGTGGCTAAACGCAATTATTCTAATTCAAGGAGATTCGATATTCTAGTTGTAACTTTGTGCATTTTTGTGTTCTTAACTTTTATTCATGTTTTAATTCAAATATTTCTTGTTTTGAGTTCTTATATTTGATGACTGATTAATATTTGATTAACCTGACAATTTAATTTAATATTAATTATTCTATCACTATCCGCCAATTTAATGATCCTTAATTGTCATAAAAGATTGGTACAAGTAGCAAATATGTTATTTGTGAAATTGCATGTTTAACTTATGATAAACAAGAAAACTAAGTTGAATAATTGCAACTATCTCGATTATTTAGGGTTAGTCTTTTTTCACTAAGCTTATTGCTATCATTTATTCGATATGGAATGCTATCACACCCAATCAATGGATGGTAAATTTTAGTTTGGATGCCAGGTTTGAACCAATTAATTTAGAAAATTTTGAGACTTATTACGACTATCCTAATATGTTTCGGACTAACTGTTTGAATTGTGAAAGTATTTCTTTAAACCAATGATCAATGTTACAATTAGATGAGATTTTTCCTTTGAATCGGGGTTTGGTACTATTGAATTTCTCACTTTTATATTCAGTTAATTTAATTTGACTTCTTATTAATTTTAGTTAATCACTTACTTAATTAAACCCCCCATTTAATTTTATTACTTAAAATTAAGAAACTAGTGTTTAGTTCTCTAAGGATTCGACCTAGTTCCATGTACAACATAAGAAGTTTAGAGAATCAAAATTATTTTGGAGGCTTCGACAACCTGACCAAAATTTGACGTCGTTGTCGGGGAACTACATTAGTTTCTTAGTTTATTTGCATTTTTATTTTACAGTTACTGCTAACCTCTTATCTCGTATGACCCTTGCTTCTCATACAAGTAAATTACAATATAATCCAGAAATTGAGAAGACAACATGTTGTTTGAGAAAAGGGATCAAGTAAGGAAGCGATCGTTCATCTGCAGACATGAAAGTTGAAGTTGATCTAACAATTGATGAAGACTCTAATCAAAAAGAGGAAGAAAAGATTATGAATCTTAACCCTAGAACATTAAGGGAGATAACGGAACCGTATTTGAATCAATAACCTTTATACATTCAATTTCTAGATGTTGAGGTAGATTTTGAATTGAAATCTGGTTTGATTCACTTACTGCCAATTTTTCGAGGTCTTGCAGTTGAAGATTTGCATAAACACCTGAAGGAATTTCATATTGTCTGCTATAGAATAAAACCAATAAAACCACAAGGGTTCCAGAATAACAAATTAATCTCAGGACCTTCCCATTCTTATTGAAAGATAAGGCAAAAGATTAGCTATATTGTCTTCCACTGGTTGAGTGACAACATGGAATAAGATGAAAAGAATGTTTCTAGATAAGTTCTTTCCCACATTACGAGCAACAAATATCAGAAAGGAGATATGTGAGAATAGACAAATTACAGGAGAAACATTATATGAATATTGAGAAAGGTTTAAAGAGTTATGTGCTAGCTGCCCATATCACCAAACTCCCGATCAACTTCTAATTTAGTACTTTTATGAAGGAATATTATTAATGGATGGTTGATGCAGGTACTAGAGGAGCTTTGGTGAACAAAACACCTGAGGCAGCCAAACAATTGATATTAACTATGGCCAAAAATTCTCAATAATTTGGGATAAGGATGGATGGAGGTGTTAAACGAGAGAATGAGGTAAGTAACACGCACCTTGGGGATAAAATTTTAGATTTAACTACTCTAATTGACCAATTGGACGTAGGTCAATTGCAATCGGCAAAAATGTGTGGAATATGCTCATTCTCTGGACATCCTACAAATATGTGCCCTACATTGCAATAAGACTGTTTAAGAAGCTAATGTGATAGGGATATTTCTTGGCCATTCTCAATGAAAATATGATCCATATTCCAATCACTACAATCCAGGATGGAGGGATCATCCAAACTTGAACTATGGAAATCAAAGAGGCTAACAACGATATCAACCTCAAAATTTTAAACAACCTCAAGCCCTGACATATGCTTAACCTTAATCTTAAAATTCAGGTATGTCTTCAGATGAAATTGTTAAGGAACTTGCTAATAATACTTAACAATTTCAATAGAAAACAATGGCAAGCCTTCAAAACTTAGGAAATTAGATCACTCAATTCGTCACCTCGATAAGTAAATTGGAAGCGCAAGCATTAGAAAAATTACCTTCATAAATGATGGTGAATCCTAAGGAGAATGTGAGTGTAATAACTTTAAGAAGCGATAAGGAAATTCAATCTGGAACTTTTTTACCAATGGAGGAAGAAAAGAACGATGATGGTCAAAACAAGGAAGAACTTCCAACTTAAGAAGCAAGAAAGGTAAAAAATGATTTATCTTCATCAATATCAATTAATGCACGTGTACCTGCTTTTCTTAGCAGGTTAGCTAAACTAAAAGAAGATGAGCATGGAAGAGAGATCCTAGAAACCTTTAAAAAGGTGGAAATCAATATACCACTTCTTGAAACCATCAAGTAAGTTCAAAAATATGAAAAATTCTTGAAGGAGCTGTGCATAAATAAAAGGACGCTAAAGGTTAAGAAGAGAACAATTTTGGGAAAGAATGTATCAGCTGTGATAAATAGGAAATTACCATAAAAATGCGAAGATCTAGGTATGTTTACTCTTCTATGTGTTATTCGTAATAAGAAAATTAAGCATGCCCTGCTAGACTTAGGTGTATTCATTAATGTCATGCCATACTCAATTTATCAAGATTTAAATTTGAATTCTTTGTAAGATTCTAATATGATTATTTAACTAGTTGATCGTTCATATGTGAATCCTATTGGTGTTATTAAGGATGTTTTAGTCCAAGTTAATAGTTTGGTATTTCTATTGGATTTTTACATCTTGAAAATGGATGGAGATAGTGTTGAACATTCAGCTTCGATTTTATTAGGTAGGCCATTTATAAAGACAGCCAAGACAAAAATTGATGTGGATAAGGGTACTTTTTTCGTAGAGTTTGAGGGAGAGATAGTAAAGTTCAATATTTTCGAAGTAATGAAATACCTTAATTATCTTCAATCTATCTATCATATGGATATTGTGGATTCAATTATTTAGGATATGCTTAATGAAGAAAATATTAAATATGAGTTAGATTTTAAGGCCAAATAAGAAGTGAACGAGCGAATTGATGAAACTTGTGAAGTTGTAGAATCGTTATCAGCAATGAAAATAATTAAAAAACTTTGAATGTTGAACTTACTATAAATCATAAGAAAATGCTACCTTCTATTTTATAGGCTCCAAAGATAGAGTTGAAGGCCTTATCTGATAACCTTAAATATATCTATTTCGGTGATGGAGAGTCATTACTCGATTATTTCAAAAAAGTTGACTAAAGGGCAAGAGGAAAAATTGGTGACATTACTTAAAGAATACAAAACTACAATTGGTCAGAACTTTAGTGGACATAAAAGGCATCAGCTTGATGATTTTTATGTACAAGATTCTTTTAGACAAAAATGCTAAACCTTAACAGGAACCCCAAAAAAGACACAATCCAATAATGAAAGACGCGATAATGAAAGAGATTTTAAAACTTTTGGATGTAGGCATAATCTATCAAATCTCGGACTGTGAATGGGTAAGTCTATTGCATGTTGTGCCTAATAAAACTGATATGATAGTGATACGAAACCAAAATGATGAGTTGGTACCAATGAGGGTACATAATGGGTGGTGAATGCACGTAGACTTTAAAAAGCTTAACTTAGCTACTAGAAAGGTGATAGGTGCTTAATTGAATGTATGATTATTCCATAACACTTAGTGAATAATGACATTAAATTGCTTAAGATACTCACTTTGACTCATATGTGATTTTAGGCGCAATTCGGAAGCAAAGAAGTTAAAGTGAGTTGAAAGCACAATATTTAGGTCATTTTTTGAAGATTAATTTCCACTTGTCTTCTTGGAGCAGGAAGAAGAAAATTAAAAGACAATATATATATATACAAAGAAGATTTAAAGTTGGTCACGGGTATGCATGTCCCATGCAAAAATGTGAGTTCAAATTTGATGGAAAGCATTTGGATTAATTGGTAAAGTAACATGAAGGAGCAGTCCCTGCAAGAAGAAAATGCCGCAGCATAAGAAGGTAGCTGCGAGGATAAATCACTAAAATGACAACACATGTGTGACGTGAAGGAGAAGCACAATATGACAACAACATATGAAGAAAATACAAGGCTGCAAGGTGGATCAAAGAATAAAATGCAGATGTTTGCATTAAATGCAGACAAATATCTGCGTTTAATGATAGTTGTGTAATTGAATGTGTTTTAAGGTTGAAATTGTTATTTATTTAGTTTAAATTGGATTGGTGCGAATGCATTTAGGGTGTAATTATGTTAGTTTGTTTGTTTTTAGTGTTTTTTATAGGTTAAATTAAGTCTTTGAGCTTAAATGTTATATTTTTAAGGTGTCATGATGCATTTATTAGTGTTTTAGGGTAAACGGGAAAGAACGATGAAGATTCAAAGAGTTTCGGTCTAGAACCATAGGCCATAATAGGCCACGATCATGATAGAGACCATCAAGTCAGACCATAATCATGCCACGATCGTGACATAAAGATTAAACAGTAGGCCAGGATCGTGGCAGGCAGGGCCATGATAGTGCCCTGCATCGGGTTGACAAAAAAACTTAATTTTCTTAAGATTTTGTGGATCGTATTGACCTTGACTTTGACCTAGGGCTTCCACAGAATAAATAGAACATAATGTGACAACCACCAGGAGTCTGGAAGAGAGCTTAGAGAGTTGTGCAAAAGAGCGAGATTCAGTCAAATCCAAGAGAGACCTAGAGAGATCAAGAGATTGAGGAAGAAAATGAAGGAAGAGAGACAAGGAGACGTGCTAGATATGAAGTACTTCCCAAAACAGGTAGTTTCCTACTATTACCAATTTCGAGATTCCATTCCCGACAGTATTTTCATTTATTTCAGTTTTATTTATGTATAGAATTGAAATAAGTGTTGAGATTCGTTGTTTTGAATTTTGAGTTTACGTTTATACTCACCTTTGGATTTTGACTCTTAATATTAATAAAATTTATTCGATTGTGATTTCAATTCTATTCTTAATAATTCAGCAACAAACTGAGAGGGTAAGTCGGGTAAAAATTATCGATTTGGGCTAACGAGAGTCAGGTAAATCGATAGGTAGAGAATTGAGTTAAACTAATAGAGTCGTGTAACGAGAGATCGAGCATATATTCCCAGTAGGTTGATAAGCAATTTTAGAACTAATTTAGGTTTTGGACCAATTGCGGATTGAGAGATCGCAATTAATTTAATTTGAATTAGGGATTACTAATTAAGGTTAAGAATTATAACTCGAGAGAGAGTAATTCACCCTAGGACCGCCTAGACCCGTTAATTCAATAATTGTATAATTGGTTAGGTTTTCTTAGTTTCGAATTAAAATCCCCTTTCTCTCCCTTGGTAATTTCTAGTTCGATTTTGGGTTAGGCTATGATATTTCTATTTTGTTTACTCTTTGGCACTTTAATTTCTCATATTTGATTATTGATTGATTTAATAATCTACATTAGTTGTTTAATTAGGTTTATCGCAAACTTAGCTGCCTTTAGATTTTAGGACTAGTTCCCTTCCTCGTGGGATCGACACCTCAAGTACTACGTGAATGACCTGCGCGCTTGCAGTAATTACCAAGGTTATAAATAGTAAAACTTAGTGTGTATAACCTTGAACGAATAAGTTTTTTGGCACCATTACCGGGAAAGGGGACATTTAGTCTATAGTTTAAGGCATTAGCTTAAATTTGATTTTCCGGTTTTTATTTTTGTTTTGATCGTTTTACTTCGGAATCATGCTCTTGCATGAACACAAGAGTCACAAGAGGTTTGAGTCGTGCAGCTGAAACGATAGATATAGATATAATGTGATTAGAACGAACCTTGAGGAAAGCTCGGCGAGAGGAAGAAGAAGAGATCGAGAAATCACAAATGGCCAAGGAATTTCAAAGAAATATGGATCTAGAAGTTAACATTAGGAGGCAACAACAGAGGATCCTCGTGGATTTTATGAGACTAGGGCTTAACCTAACAAATCAAGGAGTGGCTAGGCCACCTGTTCAAGCGGTATCATTCGAAATCAAGCCAACCCTCCTAAATATACTTCAACAGAATGTCCAATTTTATGGATTCATGAATGAAGATCTAAACGAACACATCATTAGTTTCCTCGAGATCTGTGATACTTTTTGGTATCACCAGATGTCGAAGGATGCTGTTAGGATTAGGTTGTTCCCTTTTACACTTAGGGACAAAGCAAAGGCTTGGTACCACTCACTAAGCCCTGCTAACATCACGATGTGGTAGTAGCTTGTGCGTGCTTTTCTGGATAAGTATTTAGCTTTAACGAAGACTACAAAGATCATAAAGGAAATTACCAATTTCCAACAAGGTTATAGGGAGTCGATTTATGAAGCGTGGGAGAGGTATAAAGACTTGCAGAGAACATGCCCACACTACAACCTACCGAAGGAATTCCTCCTGCAGACACTCTACAACGGAGTAAACCCACCTACCAGAGGCACGATCGATGTAGCATCCGGAGGATCTTTGATACGTAAGACGGTTGATGAAGCAGAGGAGTTAATTGAAAAGATGGAGAGTAATAGCTGCTTATAGGCGAGTGAGAGAAGTAGGCAACCTACTACCTTTAGAGAGTAGAAGGGAGTTGTTGCAATCGATCAGATGATGGAGATGCAAGCTAAGATCGACAATCTGATGTGAAAACTCAACAATATGAAAGCAAAGTGTGAGTTATATGGTCAAGTAGATTATGAAACAGTGGACATACTACCTGATGAGAGAGGATAATCAAGAGCAAGTGAATTACATGGGGGCGCAATTTGGACGAGGAGGGGATAATAACCCCTACTCCAACACATATAATCCTGGGTGGAAGAATCACCCTAACTTTTCCTAGTCAAACAATAGTAATGGAGGTTAGTTCAGGTCTCAAGGGCAATCTAGCTTCTATTAGGATAAGATAAGCTTGATGGATTCAAGATTGGACAGAATTTTGGATAAGATAGGAGGTATAGAGGAGGCATATAGCAGGCTCGAGAGTAAATTCGAGAAAGTTACAAAAAATCATGCCTCTTATATACATAATTTAGAAGTCCAAGTGGGACAGCTAGCGGAAGCAATGTCGACTCGAAAAGTCGAAACTCTTCCAAGCAACACCAAGTCCAACCCAAAGGATCATATCATGGTCATAACTCAGACTTAGGATAGAGAAACCACACAAATGCAGGAAAAGGTAGAAGACAGAGAAAAAAGTCAAGTAGTTAAAAAAGACCTATCGATTGAGTCTATGATGGAGTCAATTCAAGTAACTCGACAGGTGTTCCCGTTCTTTATTGTACGGCAACGAGAGTTGTATGCAAGGAGGGAAGCGAAACAATTGTGGGAAATTGAGTATAATAAGATTTAGGAAGTAACAGACCGAATACAATCGAAGCTTAAACTATAGGAGACTGTCAAAAAGAAGGTTGAGGAGCAACCATAGGAAGCAAACCCTAATATAGTGATGAAGAAAGATGACCTAGGGGACTTTTTCATCCCTTGTCATATCAACAAGATTATTATAGACAAGGCATTTGCGGACTTAGGCGCGAGAATAAATATGATGCCCTACACTTTCAGTCTTAAATTAGGGTTAAGGGATTAGTGCCCACTAAGTTTTTGGTTAAGACGGCCGATAAGACTTTGCATAGATCAATGAGAATATACAAGATGTGTCAGTAAAGATCGGTAAATTTATTTTTCCCAAAAATTTCTATATATTGGACATCAGCGAAGATGAGGACACCCCGATAATTCTTAGGTGACCATTCTTAGCCACTACATGCTCAATTATTGGTGTGGATAAAGGAGAACTAACTCTGCGACTAGGGAAGGAGCATATAACCTTCAAGGTAACCATTAGACAGTACGGAGCTCCTTCACCTCTAGTGGACGTCAAAGAAACCGAACCTTGAGGAGGATGGGAGGACATCGAGGATCCTGTAAATGCTTTTCGAAAGAAGCGATCAAAAAGGAGAAGGCGAGGCAAAGAAAATCGCAAGGAAGGTGGTAGTTACAATATGGTAGCAAAGGTTCAGACTCTGAGATTAATAGCGACGCTACCATCGAATCATTCATTCAAACCACCTTGAGCGTAAAATGAATGTCGAGCTACTGACGTTATAAAGAAGCGCTGCATAGGAGGAAACCTATGAAAAAATTATTTTTCTTGTCTAATTTTGCTAGATTAGTTGAATTTCGTAGTTAGGTTATTTTTGTTTTGGTTTAATAAAAGAAAAAAAGGAATAAGATTTTGGAATCACGGGAAGATTGTGTAAATGAAAAGAGAGAAGTGAAGAAGGGCTATAGAAGAATTAAGAAGTGGAAGAGAAAAGATTGGAAAAGAGCAAATGATGGACTTTGGTATTAAAGGACATCCACTGGCCACGACCATGACCTAGCAGGCCATGATCGTGACCTAAAACTATAAATGCTCTTGATGGTACATCCTATTCCACGATCGTGGAATAGCAGGCTAATAGGTGTGCATTAAGATATGTTTTTATAAGTAATTGGCATGTGTTTTCTAGCATAATTGTTAATTATTGTTCTAGTTTAGGAATCATGTTGTATATTTTCGTTAAGTTTGATTTTCATTGTTGTTCTTGTGTGTTTGATGTTAATTGAGGGAAAAAATTGACTATTTTTATGTCGGAAGAAGGAAGGACCAACTTGGAGAGTGAACTAAAGATCAAAGAGGAGAAGAAATGAGGAGTGCATCTGTGACAAATTCCCACGCTCGTAAGAATTACAAAAGAAAATGAGAGATGCGTCTGTGTCAAATTTCCATGCTTGTGGGAATCATGCCAATTCCTACGAGCGTGGGAATTATAGTTCGAGGCAATCTGCGAGGCTTCATTAAACTTATTTTGGATTATAAAAAGAGAATTAAGCCTCCATCTTAAGGCAAAATGACAACCACCTGTAGAAATACCATCCTTGAGTTAAGAACACATGTTTAGAGCTTTGAGGAAGGATTGAAGACAAGGATCATCATTAAGATTGGGCAAAATAGCACAGCAACACCAAAATTCCAGATTTTGGCAAATAAGAGAAGGAGTCCTTCTATTCAATTTTCTATCATTTTAATCTCTTCTATTCTTTGTAAAAATGGATTATTTGAATGTTAATGATGTTATGGAGACCATGTTAGGTTAATTTTATTTTAAGGATTGCTTTTGGAACTATTATCTTGAACTCATATTTTATTGAATTAAATGCAATTGTCTTTGTTGGTTGCTGTTTTTAATTGTTATCTTGTAACAAATCAAGAGAGTGAGTGAGGTGAAATTTATGTAGGATTGTACAACAAGAGTTGGTGAATTATAAACTAGCAATCATCACATCAATTGAATAATTAGAAGAGAGATCTCGACTAGTCAATTGATCACCCATAGGATAGTTTGATAACTAATTAAATCGGTAGAGTCATTGGGTTGGGTAAGAGATCATCCAATTGATTCCCGTTAATTCGATTAGGGATAAATAGTTACACCTTGAGAGAGGATAATTAGTACATTTAGAAATCTAGGGTGAGATATAATTCAATCGATAAAATAGTTGGGAGACAAAATAGAAAAAAAAGTAATCTCTAGTATTTAGATTCTTGAATTCAGATTTTCTGTAATTTCGGTATTGTCCATTGTTTACATTAGTCTTTTAATTTTAATTTAATTTTCAAGATTATTTGCATTTCATAATTTAGTTTCTTAAACAAAGCTATATCTAAATTAAAAGGTGTCTAGGCATTAATCCCTATGGGATCGTATTCGCTCTTTTTAGTACAAATCACGATCCGTTCACTTGCGATTTTTGAGCGTAAAACAAGTAGATAGGTTTTACCGTCAACAAGTTTTTGGTTCCATTGACAAGGATTAATTGTTGAGAATCGTTTCTAATTAAGATTACTTTGATTTAAGAGTTTTTGACACTCTTCCTTATGTATTTGCAGGTATATGAACACAAGGAGTACAGGAAGGACGAAAGCAGTTATTAAAGACGAATTCCTCAAAATTAAGAAACACGAAATAGAAATAAGAAGGGCAAAGCGTCTAAATTTTTCAAATCAAGATATGGCTGAAGAAGGATGACAAAGAGGACCAGAGCGAATATTAATGGATTTCATGAGGCCAAGGTTTAGTCCTTAAGGAATGGCGAGACCGGTAGTCCAGGAAAATAATTTTAAGATAAAGATGGCGCTACTTAATATCCTAGAAAATAGTGTACAGTTTTACGGGCTATCCAATAAGGATCTGAATGCCCATATTGCAAATTTCTTGGAGATTTGTGACACAATTAGATTCAACAGAATGTTTAACAATGCGGTAAAGCTGAGATTATTTTCATTCACGTTAAAGGATCAGGCTAAAGTATAGTATAATTTGTTGAATCTAGGTTAGATCACAACTTGGGAGTAACTTGCCCAAGTATTCCTCGCCAAGTCTTTTCCGTTGACAAAGATGATGAGGATTATTAAGGAGATAACAAATTTCTAGCAGAGCAACAGAGAATCTCTCTACGAAGCTTGGGAGAGATTTAAATAACTTCAAAAAAGCTATCCTCGTCATAACCTCCAGAAGGAATTTTTGCTTTAAACATTTTATAATGGAGTGAATCTGAGCACAAGGGGCATAATTGATACAGCAATCGGAGGTTCACTGATGAGGAAGATGATAGAAGCAGCTCATGATCTGTTGGAAAAGTTGGCAAGTAACAGTTGTCTATGATCGAGCGAGAGGAGTAGACAAGGATAAAAGGAACACAAAGTTATGATACCTATTGACTCAGTTACTACCTTGCAGACTCAGATCACGGTTCTGACAAAGCAGCTAAACAAAATGCAAAGAGCGTCTACCTTAGCAGTTAAGGTAATACGAGCATAATGTGAGCTGTGGAGGGAGAAAAACCACAACTTAGTGGAATGTTTCATATTGGGAGCTACCGGGACCGAACAAGTAAGCTATTTAGGCTAGCTGTAGTGAGGTAATAACCCATATTCGAACACATATAATCTGGGTTAAAAAAACCACCTAAACTTTTTTTGGAGTAACAATAATATAGGTGGCTAACAAAGACCATAAGGATCGCCAGGATTCCAGCAAGATCGAATTGTAGCATTGGAAAGAAAAATAGATAAAATGATGGAGGTTTTGGGGTCCAAATTGGCAGCACAAGAAGAGAATCATAAAAGGATGCACGTAAGCTAGGAGAAAAATCAGAAAGGATGGAAGCAAAATTCGATCAAATTTTTAAGAATCATGCATCATCCATCCACAATTTGTAAGTTCAAGTAGGCCAACTAGCTAATGCTTTATCTTCGTGAAATGCAGGTAGTCTATCAAGCAACACTGAGGTGAATCTAAAGGAAAGAATCATGACCACTACTCGGATAGAGAAAAAAGAAAGCAAACATTGGGAGAAAGATGGAAACAAACAAGAAGAACAAACATTGTTGGAAGTCCTTCCGAGTGAACTAGTAAGCGAGTCGATTAAGGAACTTCAGCTTGGACTTCCACATCAAATTTTTGCTCAGTGGAAGCCATCTTCAAGTGCAGTTGCTCAGAATTCTAAGGAAGGGGAGTTAAGCAAGATGACAGACATAAGAAATCAACTCTAGACGAAGTTTATGTTAAAGGGGGGTCATTGAAAGAAGAGATTATTAATCACATATTAGGAGAAAGTCCACATGTTGCACAGAAGAAAGAAGACGCAGGATACTTTTTCATTCCATGTAGTAGAAGTAGAATTAAGATATATCGAGCATTTGTAGATTTGGAAGCAGGTATCAACATGATGTTTTATTCATTCATTCAGAAGTTAGGTCTAGAAGAGTTAGAACCAACTAAGACATTAGTGAAAACGGCTGATAGGACGGTGCATTTACCGAAAAGGATCATTAAGAATGTGCAGCTACACATTGATAAATTTGTCTTTCCTGCAGATTTTTACATATTGGATATTATTGAAGATGAGAAAACCCCGATGGTTCTTTGACGACCATTTCTGACTACTGCTCGTGTGATTATTGATGATGATGGGGCGAGTTAATATTGAGACTAGGGAAGGAGCAGTTAACATTCAAAGTGTCGAAGAAGAATTATCGTCTTACTCTACCCCCGACGAACATCAAAGAACCTAAACTCCAAAGAGGATGGGAAAATATTGAGCACCTTGGGAATGCATTTAGAAAGAAACAAATGCGTAGATGAGTGCAAAGAAAGGACAACAATAATGAAGGTGGAGTCCAGAATAAGGTAGCCCGGTATTAAGTTTGAGATCAATTTATGTACCACTATCATTTTAGTCATTTGAACCGCCATGAGTAAGAAAGAGAGTTGAGCTACTAACGGTAACAGAAGCACTATATGGGAGGCAAACTATGGGAGTCAACTATCCTATGATTGTTTTGTTTACTTATTTGGTTGCTTGAATTCTTTAGTTATGATCATGTTTGAACTAAGTTTTATTGATGTTCATGTTGATTTTGTTTGAATTTTAATTTGTTTTCTTTTCAAATTTCTTGTTAATGATATTATCTTGATGTGTTTGTAGGTTTTGAGATCATGGAGAATTCATTTAAGCTTGGAAGAAGGTTTGAAATTGTTAGGATCACCAATTCCCACATCCATGGAATTGAGGTGATTTCCACGCTCTCTCCAGAAAGTTTCTGGGCTTGTGGGAATTGAGGAGATTCCCACGAACGTGGGAATCCTCTCTATAACCAAATGGAATTCCCATGCTCGTGGGAATCTCCATAATTTCCATAAGTGTAGGAATCCCATCTGAAGGGAAACTTAAAGTTTCCCTCCCTCTTTTTTCTCTCACCTATTTTCAAATTTTCACTCCCTTTCTCTCTAACCCACTATTTTCTCTCCTCCCACTCTCTAAAACTCTTCATTTTTCATCTAGATTCTTGGTATTTACCTCACCCCTTTCCATCAATCTTACATTCCTTCATGTTTTTCATGTATCAGTTATTTCAAAACACAAGGATTTAGTTAAGATGTTGCACTTTCTCTATCTAATACGACTTTTACAGGTTTTTTTCTCACAATTGCTCCAACAAAGACGATTAGGGTTAGGCAACCGGTTGATGAGCTCCGTTAACAAGTTTTCGGCGAAGGAAAAACTAACCTTGGAAGAAGAAGGTGAGCGTTTCCGTGACTTTAGGGATAGTGAAATAGTCAATCCTAGGTATTTGAAATTTGAAGTGTTAAAGAATATAGGAGTTAGACACCGACTTGAACAACTAGTTGCAAATATAAGGTGGGATAGATTTGCTTGATGCGATGTCCTTATTTATACCACCCTAAGTTCAAAAATTTTCACAACAGTTAGCTGTAGCTCAAAAATGGATCTGTTTTGGTTTAGGTTAGGTGGAAACTTTTTTAAACTTGATTATTCTGTCATGCATCAATTGTTTAATTTTTCAAATGCAAAAAATTGTAGATGGTCATGCAGATTTTGATGAAGATGCTTATTGGAATACTCTCACAGGTGAAGAACATTTTGATTCACGTAATGCACCAAATTCTCTAATCCGGAGTGCTTTATATGCCTGAGAGTGTTTAATAAATCTAAAATCAATAAATGCTCATCTAAAGAACTTTTCTTTTCATGGTGCATGGACCGCAAGCTTAAAATCAACACACCGTATAGAATTTTTTGATCAATAGGAAGTGTAATAAAAAGAACACATCTTTTGGGATGGTTCATATTTCTTCAGCTCTAGATGTTATAATGTTAATATGGAAACTTTGCATATTACTCCCTACAACATGTTTGACATATTCTATTTAAGACGCTCTGAGATTGTGGAGGTCTAATCTATGGCACTTCTCAATCCTTGAACGCACACTGTAGTGAGGAGCAGGAGAGGTGCCAGTGTCGTCACAGACCTACCCTCCACATCGATCGTCGCTCCAAAGCTAGAGGAGGAAGTTGTAGTGAAGGAACCGAGGGAACCGACGGTAATTAATCGATATTAACCAATTCTCAACCAAATAGCAGCAAACCATTAACATATGGCATCCCAACTCAATGAACTCAGCACACAAATACGGAAGGTTCATAAGGAGCAACAAAGCTTAAAGAGAAGGTTCCTCAACTACTGTAGGAAGAACAATTTTGAAGCTCCTACACCATCATCGTCGCCACCATCATCTGAATAAGCTTTTCTTACCCTTTAACTTTTAAATTTTGTTATTTCTTTTTTGTGATTGCATTTAATTTCTTTTTTAGTTTTAATTTCTTTAATTTTGAAGTGAATTCATTTTGGTTTGTTTAGTTTGCTATCATATGTTGATTTCAATATCTTGTACTTGAGTTGTTTTCATTTTTTTATTTTATTTGGTTTATTGTCATTTTTTCTCACTTAGAGGTTGACTTGTCACATTGCAGACAATGTCATCTTTAAGTGTGGGGCGGTGACATTGACATTCTTAATTGCATTGTGTGCATTGTGTTGAGTAGGATGCATATTAGGCATATCATTTGGTTGGTGTCAGTAATTGTGTCTTCTATTAGCAATGGAACTACAATTGAGTCACTCTAATAAATATTGCCCTGAGATTCTCTCTTGTAGTAGGAATTAGATTGAATGCACACTTAAACTCAAATTAGGCTACTTCAGTAGAAAGTCAACTATATAGAGTGATGAAAAGTAGTTGGTTACCTAAGCTTAGTCACAAATTGACATTTGAACAATAAGGTAGTGTAAAGATGCATAATGAGTTTTCATTTGAGCCAAAGTGAGGATTGAGCCATATGACTCCATCTATAGTCATTTCATTTTTTTGCTGAGTATTACTTCCTTAGGTTACTACCTTTAGAACTTGCTTTGAATCGGTTTGAGTTTACTGGATGCATGCTTAATAGAGATGATCTAGGCCTTTTTTATGTTAACCCTTAGCTTAAATGACTTACTCGTTATTATCCCTTGCTACCCCTGTTGAGCCTTAACCTTTTGTTTTGTGAAAACACTCGAAATTTAAAAACTTTAAACCCCTTTATCCCACCTTTCCACAAGCTTAAAAGAGTATTAAGTAAAACATTAGTTAGAATTATGTGAAATTTGCACCGAGAAAGGTTAAGTATATTTCTGCCTATGGACTACATTGTATAGAGTGATAGAGTGCTAGTTTTGATTCATGGTTATTTCTTATATGAAGATATATAAATATATATATATATATATAGGAATAACAAGTGAGTAGCATCAATAAGTGAAAAATATTGGTTATATTTATATTTCTCAGAGTTATGTTTTGTTATCCCATTTTATATGTTTTTTACTCTACTTATGCTTGTGCTTCACCCTTTTGCCTTTCTTTTGACCCACCTTAACCCTTACCACATTACAACCCTAAATAAGTCCTTTTGATCTATTTATGCATGTAATCATTGTAGAGGAGAATTGGTGTATTAGCAAGCCTATGGTAGTATAGTTTCCTATAAGAAGTTTAAGCAAAACAATAACCCTTAAACACTTAAGAGAAATGAGTGAAAACTATGAGGAAAGTTGATTTGTGCATCCTTACTTATCTTTGAGTGATTGTGCCAATTGTGAGTTTACTGATATACACCAATAAGAAAATAATTTGATATGTGCATTAACTTGATATTTGGGTTAGATTGAATTTGAGGGATTGTATGTGTTGATCTATGTGAAAATGAAGTGGTAGAATTGATTGGTTGTATTTATTTTGCTTGAGGAAAAACAAAGATTCAAATGTGGGGATTTTGATAGGTGTGCATTGCATGTGTTTTCTAATATAATTGTTGATTATTGTTCTAGTTTAGGATTCATTTTATACGTTTTCGTTAAGTTTGATTTTCATTGTTGTTCTTGTGTGTTTGATGCTAATTGAGGGTAAGACAATAAGTTGCAGGCCGAGATAGAAGGAACCAAGCGGCGGACTTTAGAGCACCATTCCCCATCTATACTGAGGATGAAGGTATTCGTTTCTGATCCCTTTACTCTAGGCAAATTTTAGCTCCTAGGTACTTTGATGTTGACATATTAGATACCCAGAACTGCATGAGCGAGTAGACAACCTAGCCCATAAAATCTAGTGAGGCTAGTTCATACAGTTCCAGTTCCCAATTTGTGAAGAGCTTACACTAGGATTCTTCACGTCCTTGACCTTTGACCAAAAGAACACGAGAGAATTGTGGTTTAGATTGAGAGGCCGAGCTTATAAACTGAATGTTGAACTCATGTGTGAGATGTGTGGATTCCCCAAATCCACCATCATTGATCAACATGACGATTTACGTGTCTCTTAATATTGGCATGAGTTGACTGGAATTGAGAGATTTTATACGAAAAATGCATACAACAACATTATCCGATCCCATGAACACTTGCTGCTACATAAATTTACAAAAATTAACAAGTGTTCCAGTAAGGAACTTCTCATACTGTAGTGCATGGACCATAGTATTCCAGTCTGCACTTCAACCCATATCCTAAATGCCCTTGCTATAGTTCCGTGCAAGCGAAGCAACCATCTTAGAATGGGATACATAGTGTCTGCCATTACAAAACATTTTAGTATGGAAGGAAAGGGGTTAATAGTTCACCTCCCTGACTTCCTCAACCATTCTCATTTGTTTTAGGTAGAGATCATCCATTCTACAAATATGAGTCTACGGGAGATCCACGAGAAGACACAAGTATAGACCAGGGTAGGTTAAGCGAGTTCGAGTTCAGCGCAGCCTCGACAGGAGGAATCAACCAGTGAGGAATCAGAAGAAGAAAAAGAGGAAGAGAAAGGCTGGAAGAAGGTGTTGGATGCAATCTTCAAGTCTAACAAGAAGCTTGCGGAGAACACCAAGAAACTTACAGAGATGGCATGCACACAACGATGCTAGAGCTGAGATATTCGACTGATCCATCGATATTTCGAGTCCCAGGGTATTCAATTGTCACCTCCGACACTGTCACCACCTCCATCTCCTTGAGATTTTTATCCAACCCAAATTAATTTTTCTTTCCCATATTAGCCTTCAGTTTTATTTTGTCTTTATGTTTATGTTTATGTTTATTTTTAATTATTTTATTTTTATTGTTCATTTTATCTGTTCTTTGTTACTTTAATTTTTGTCTTTCCCCTTTATTTATTTTCTTATGTGTACCTCTTCTCACATTAAGGACAATGTGTCGTTCAATTGTGGGGAGGGATTGTGTGCTTTATTTTGGGAATGTGATTTTGCATGCTGTATGATAGTATTAGGTTATATTATGTAAAGTGTGTGAATGTGTCAATGAATTAGATCGAGTGAAATTCATTTAATTTTAAACATAGTCTATTAGGTTTTGAACGATCATTAACCTACGAAAATAGTGAATTAGGAGGTCTTTGGATGACTATACAGCCTAATTAGGACTTAGTGTAAATTTAGCACCCTCTAGATTGTCACATTCATTCATAATGTGATGTCTTTTAGGTTGGGTAGCTTAACTAGCATTTGTTTTCATGAAAACAAATAGCCAAAAGCAACAAGGTAGGTAATAAAAGAATAAAATTGTGTTTTGTTTAATAAATTGCTATTCTGCTGACCTCCGGGTTATGAATAGAGCAAGTAGCTAGTTGAAAATGTGATGTAGTTGAGTAACCAGATCGACATGCATCACAAATGTATGCCTTCGCGTAAAAAGGCTATAATGACATTTCAACCAAGCTATTTAATAAAATTACATAGTTAGGTAACCGGATTGATATTCATCACAAATGTTTGCCGTCGAGTAAAAGACTAAGTCTAAGGAAAAAAGTGTTTTCTAATAAAAACCTACCGAACTTATAATACGCTTGAATTTTCAAGAAAAATGTACTTAGGAACAGTTACAAAGTCTGAGGGACCAAAAAATTATTAATGTGCGTGTATAATTGAAAAGGGTAAATAAATACTTAGGTCTCGATTAAGTTGTATATTTGATTCAAGCCCCTAGACACCTATTTTGTTCATTAATGGTTTGACATAATTAAAGGATTGTGTTCTAGATTAAATTTATTTCATGAAGTCAGAGCCCTTTCCTCATTATTGCATTGTGTGTTATGTGTTTTGTTGTTTTGTTTACATGAGGATAAGCAAACATTTAAATGTGTAGATGTTGATACTTGTGTAATTTCATATATTTTAAGGTTGAAATTGTTATTTATTTAGTGTGAATTTGAGTGGTGTGTGTGCATTTAGGGTGTAATTATGTTAGTTTGTGTGTTTTAGAGTTTTTATTGGTTAGATTAAGTCTTTGAGCTTAAATGTTATATTTTTTAGGTGCGGTGATGCGTTTGTTAGTGTTTTAGGATAAACGGGAAAGAACGGTGAAGATTCGAGGAGTTTCGGCCCAAAGCCATAGGCCACGACCTTGCACAGTAGGCCACGATAGTGATAGAGAGCGTCAAGTTAGGCCACGATTGTGCACATTGGTCCCCAATCATGACAAAAGGTTAAACCGTAGGGCACGATCGTGGCAGGCAGGGCCATAATGATGTCCTGTGTTAGGTTGACAGAAAAACTCAATTTTCGTGAGATTTTGTGGACCATTTCGACCTTGAATTTGACCTAAGGCTTCCACAAAATAAATAGAACATGAAGTGACAGCCACCAAGAGTCTAAAGAGAGCTTAGAGAGTCGTGCAAAAGAGCAAGATTCTATCAAATTTGAGAGAGACCTAGAGAGATCAAGAGATTGAGGAAGGAGATGAAGGAAGAGTGACACGGAGACCTGCTAGACGCGAAATACTTCCCAGAATAGGTGGTTTCCTATCGTCGCTACTTCTAAGATTCCACTCCCGATAGTATTTCCATTTATTTCAGTTTTATTTTTGTATAGAATCAAAATAGGTGTTGAGATTCATTGTGATTTCAATTCTGTTCTTAATAAAAATTATTTAATTGTGTTTCTTTTATTTAGTTGATTGTGATTTCAATTCTGTTCTTAATAATTTGGCAACAAACTGAGAGGGTGATCCAGATAAAAATTATTGATTTAGGCTAATGAGAGTTAGGTGAATCGATAGGTAGATAATTGAGTCAAACCGATAGAGTCGTGTAACGAGGGATTGAGCATAAATTCTCAGTAGGTTAATAGGCAATTTTAGAACTAATTTAGGTTTTGGATCAATTACAGATCGAGAGATCACAATTCCCATAATTTGAATTAGGGATTACTGATTAGTTAAGAATTATAACTCCAGAGAGAGTAATTCATCCTAGGACGACCTAGACCCGTTACTTCAATAATTGCATAATTGGTTAGGTTTTCTTAGTTTCTAATTAAAATCCCCTTTCCTTTCTTTCCCTTAGTAATTTATAGGTCGATTTTGGGTTGAGCTGTGATATTGCTATTTTGTTTACTCTTTGGCACTTTAATTTCTCATATTTGATTATTGATTGATTTAATTTTTGCATTAGTTGTTTAATTAGGTTTATTGCAAACTTAGCTGCCTTTAGATTTTAGGATTAGTTCCCTTCCTCGTGGGATCGACACCTTAGGTATTACACAAGTGAGTCATGCGCTTGCGGTAATTACCAAGGTTATAAATAGTAAAACTTAGCGCGTATAAACTTGAGCGAATAAATTTTTGACGCCGTTGCCAGGGAAGGCAATTTAGTTATATAGTTTAAAGCGTTAAAGTAGTTTTTAATTTTTGTTTTAATTTCGTTCATTTTACTTAGGAATCGTGCTCTTCCATAAACACACGAGTCACAAAAGGTTCAAGTCATGCAGCTGAAAAGATAGATTTAGATATAACGCGATTAGAATGACCTTAAGGAAAGCTCAGTGAGAAGGGAGAATAAGAGATCGAGAAATCACAAATGACTGAAGAATTTCAAAGAAATATGGATCAGGAAGTTAACCCTGGAAGGCAACAACAGAGGACCCTCATGGATTTTATGAGATCAGGGTTTAACCCAGCAAATCAAGGAATGGCTAGATTGCCTGTTTGAGCAGTCTCATTCGAAATCAAGCTAGCCCTCCTGAATATGCTTTAGCATTACGTCTAATTTTATAGACTGGTGAATAAAGATCCAAACACACACATCATTAGTTTCCTCGAGATCTGTGATTCTTTTTGGTATCACTAGATGTTGGAGTATGCTGTTAGGATTAGGTTGTTCTCTTTTACACTTAGGGATAGAGTGAAGGCTTAGTACCACTCACCGAGCCCCGCTAACATCACGACATAGGAGCAGCTTGTGCGTGCTTTCTAGATAAGTCCTTCCTTTTAACAAAGACCACATAGATCATAAAGGAAATTATCAATTTCTAGTAAGGTGATAGGGAGTCGATTTATAAAGCGTGAGAGCCCTCGATGGAATCAATTCAAGTACTGAAAAGGACCTTCCGACTGAGCCCTCGATGGAATCAATTCAAGTAACTCGATAGGTATTTCCGTTCCCTATCGTGCAACAATGAGAGTTATATACAAGGACGGAAGCAGAACAATTATGGGAAATTAAGCATAATAAGATCGAGGAAGTGATAAACCGAATACAATCGAAGCTCAAACTATAGGAGTCTGTTAAGAAGAAGGTTAAGGAGTAATTACGGGAAGCAAACCCCAACATAGTGATGAAGAAAGATGACCCAGGGGACTTTTTCATCCCCTATCGTATCAACAACATTATTATAGACAGGGCATTTTTGGACTTAGGTGCGAGTATAAATATGGTGCCCTACACTTTCAGTCTTAGATTGGGGTTAAGAGAGTTAGTGGCTACTTGATTAAGATGACCTATAGTACCGTGTATAGATCGAAGAGAAACATACAAGATATGCCGGTAAAGGTCAGTAAATTTATTTTTCCCATGGATTTCTATATGTTGGACATCAACAAAGATGAGGACACCCCGATAATTCTTAGGTGACCGTTCTTAACCACTACATGCTCAATTATGGTTGATGGGGGTCGATTTAACTCTGCGACTAGGGAAGGAGCATATAACCCACAAGGTAACAATTAGACAACATGGAGCTCCTTCACCTCCAGTGAATATGAAAGAACCCAAACCTTGAGGATGATGGGAGGACACTGAGGATCCTGCAATTACTTCCCAAAAGAAGTGTTCGTGAAGAAGAAGGCGAGGCAAAGAAAATCGCAAGGAAGGTGGTAGTTGCAAAATGGTAGCGAAGGTTCAGACTCTGAGATTAACGGTGTTGCTACCATCGAACCATTCATTCCAACCACCTTGAGTGTAAAATGAACGTCGAGCTATTGACGTTAAAAAGAAGCGCTGCATAAGAGGCAACCCATGAAAAATTAATTTCTAGTTAAATTTTGCTAGATTAGTTAAATTTTGTAGTTAGGTTTATTTTTGTTTTGGTTTAATAAAAGCAAATAAGGAATAAGATTTCGGAATCATGAGAAGATTGTGCGAATATAAAGAGAGAAGTGAAGAAGGGCTATAGAAGAATTAAGAAGTGGAAGAGAAAAGATGGCAAACAGCAAACGAAGGACTTTGATGTTAAAGGACAGCCACTGGCCACGATCGTGCCCTAGCAGGCCGCGATCATGGCCTGCCACTGCAAATGTTCTTAGTGGTATGCTGCATGCCACTATGCCACGATCGTGGCCTGTGACTATGTAGAAATAGGGTAGGTGCGAGTTTTAAATGAAAATTTTTACCATTATACCCTTCTTACCACCTATATATTCAGTTCTTACTTCTTTTTCACTTTCACTTTCACTTTCATTTTATCTCTTTAGAATTTAGGCATTCAAACACTCTCACCTCTCATAAAAAAATCTTAACTTTCCTAAATTCTTCCACATCCTACCTCAAACATGCCACGAATTAAGCAATCAACCCGACAGGAATCCTTTAGAAGACAACAAGTTGCAGGCTGAGGTAGAAGGAGCCAAGCAGCAGACTTTGGAGCACCATTTTCCATCTACACTAAGGAGGAAGGTATTCGTTTCCGATCCCTTTTCTCTGGGAAAATTATAGCTCCTAGATATTTTGATGTTGATACATCAGAAAGGCTAGAACTATGTGAGCGAGTAAAGAACCTAGCTGAGAGAATCCAATGGGGCCAGTTCATAAAGTTCTAGTTCCCTATTTATGAAAAGCTTACACTAGAAATTTTCGTGTCCTTGTTTTTTAGCCATAAGAACACGAGAGAATTATGGTTCAAATTAGGAGGCCGAGCTTGTGAACTGACTGTTGAACTCATGTGTGAGATGTGTGGATTCCCTGAATCCACCACTAAGGGGCTTCATACTAAACTATGTCAAAGACTAAGGTTGTTTTTATGCCTAAGCAAATTTCTGTAAGATCTAAATACACATGTGGACTCTAATTTCCAATTTATTCTATCTTCCATAGATGGGATAGGTTGGTAGTTTGGTTTCCAATTAGGCAATTCATTTAAAAATCTACCAGTATCCACCTAGTTGCTCCCTTGAATCAAGGAATGCACCTTTGCAGTAGTTCGAAAGAAGGATTTTAGTGTATAATAGTTTTGTAGCACGTGGTGAGGGCTTAAAGGGCTCCAATTGTCAAACCATAAGGATGTGTTGTAACCATTTCCAATTTTCCCTAGTAGTGTTGATGCCTTGGAGTTCTATGCTTAAATATCTGCTACACTATTTATAAGGCATCCCTTTTTAGCTTGGCATTCCATAAACTAGCCCTTCTATTATAGTATCCATTAACTCATTTTCACTAATAGTGTTGATGCCTTGGAGTTCTTTGCTTAAATATTTACTACATTATCTATAAGGAATCCCCTCTCAGCTTGGCATTATATAAACTAACCCTCTGTGGTGGTATCCATTAACTCATTTAATCTATAAGGAGGAATTTTCTATGAGAATTCTCTAAATATATTTGACTAAGAGTGCAGAATTGATGATTTTCAGTGAGGATAGACCTAAGCCTCATTCCTTTTTGGGGTACAACACCTCTTTCTAGCTAACTTTTGTAAAGGGCTGAGTATACATGTCCCCAATCAAGAGATTGTTCTTTACTAGCTTTTCAATTTCCCTCATAGTCCTTATTAGTATGGGATAGTGGGAAGCCTAATAAGTGATTAAGTTAGAAATCACTAAAGATAAAATTTGGAGTCTTTTAGACAAAAATTGTCTCTTCTAGTTGTTCATTCTAACTATAATTATGTTATATAAAACTTTGCAATCATCAGAGCTTAATTTGCTTAAAGAGATGGGGACTCCAATGTTGGCCCCCAAATTTTTCTTGATGAATAAGCATGATTTAAATTAATTATGAGGTCTTTATGGATTTATTTTATGGAGTTAATTATTATGTTAATGTTAGTAAGATTTTATGACATAGGTTAATTGAATTAAAGTGTTAAGGTAGTAAGATTGCATGAAGGGCATTTCTAGGAGATCACTTAAGAATAAAAAGATGCAAGGCATATAAGGAAGGGCAAAATGGGTATTTGACACTAATTAAGGGTAGAATTGGAAGAGGAAAAATTGTTTCTTGTGTATTAGAAGAAGCAAAACAAAATTGAGGGAGAGAAAGAAGAGAAAAACGTAAGAAAGAAAGAGAAATGAGAGAGAGAGTCAGCAATTAGAGAGAAAAAGAAGAAGAAAAAAGCTAGGTTTCACCCTTTCTTAGCTTTCAAGAGAGATTTTGAGATTGTTCAAGAAGAGAAAAAGGTAGAGGAAGAGAAGAGCTTTCATTAGAACTAAGAAACTCTTTGATTGGTGAAGATTCAAGGTAAGTTCATATGTAATCTTTTGGATTTTTTGAAAGGGTTTTGGTTCAAAGAGCTTAAGAAATGTATGGGTTTAAGAATTCTAGGATCAATTTTAGTGAATATGTTTTGTGGGTTCTTCAATTTGAATCCCTATTGAATGGGAATTTTTGTCTTTCATAAAAGGGAATCAAAGAAGGCAAGAGGAGCAAGAGGAATGGCATTTTTGAGCAAGTCTTTTAAGCAAGGAAAATCAAGGTAGGTTTCAAGTTTATAATTGGATAATGAGCCATTATGTTTTCTTTTTAGTCATAAAAATAAAATTATTTTTCATTGTTTTATAATTGTGGTATTTTTTGCTTTTGAATGATTTGAGAAATTGCAATGTGCTTGATATTTGAATTTGGTTGATTAATTGTGAAAAAGATGATGGAAGTGTATATGAAATATTTCATGTTCATGAAAGACATGTTTTCAAAATATGTCATTTGGGCAATTGGTTTACAACTCATGAATTACATGTTACGTGGGTTTGGTGTAATCCATTCAAGAATGTCAAGTCCACGTTGACCAAGTTAAAGGCTTCTCCTGCCTGCCCGCTAGCGGCCTAGAGCTCCTTTATAGACTCCCTCAAGTTTATGACTACTCAGGACCATTATGTGGAATTAAGTAGTTTGTCATGTTCATGGACTTACCCAAACCATTCTGATGTGTTTATGTGTTCATTATATGTTGACAAGATTGATGCATACATGATTTGTTTTATTGTAAATTTGGTTGAAAGTTTAAGAACCATGTGTTTTATGATTCAATAAGAATTTTCTGTGACAAGGAACATTTTTGAATGGTTTTGCTTGTTATTCGTTATAAACTTATTACCTACGAGCGTTTAAGCTCACACCCTTTTTGTCCCATCTTCAGGTGAAGAAATTGAGATCGAGTAACCAAGAGTCGAGGCATCACTCTATTTTTGCAATATTTCTGTATATTAAGTTAGAATTTGTAAAAGCAAGACTTTAGATGCATTTTGAGAATTATTGGGTTTGGTATTTTTTGTATTTTGAATTTTGGATATCGATGATGTAATGTGGCTTGGAATGCAATTAAAGTTTTGTAAACTTCTATTTTTTTGTTAATGAAATATGGATGATGTGGGTTGAGATTAGATGTACTTGGAAAAGTTATCCAATTGAGATGATGAATTTTGAAAATGAATCGTTGATACATATATATACATATAAGTGAGATATTATAGAAAAAGGAAAGATAGGGTTTTTGTGAATGATGAAAATTAGTTGTAAGGGATGAGTCGAATGAGCAGAGATTAGGGATGAGTCGAATGAGCAGAGATTAGGGAGTCGAATGAAGTAAGGTTGGTTGTTGAATGGTTATGCTCATGAATTTCTAAGTTGTACATTGAAAATTGCAAGCTTTTCATAAGGGTCAAATTGGGTTCTGACTTCAGCTGAAAACTGTATTAGTCTAGGATGATTTAGACAAAGTTGTCTTTTTGGAAGTTGTAGTTTATTCTTTTAGCTTTCCAACTATATATAGTTTGTAAATTTTGGAGATCAGAGTTGAAAGTTATGATTGTTACAAGTTAGTGATACTGCAGAGGATGTATGCAGAACATTTTACAGCTATGCTATTTTGATCTAATACAATGAGAGAATGTAGTGTCTTTAATTGGGAAGAATTAGTGTGATAAGTTAGAGATGAAATATAGTTGATAAATGGGGTTTAACATATGCAAAAATTTATGATGATTATGTATAAGTTGAATGATTGTGTTTTTGGGATGATGATCATACATAGATTATTAATTGATTGTAAATGATGTGAATCAAAATGGAAGTGAAAAAGATGAGGAAAATGAGTTAGGAATGATCGATATGCATAAGATGGGTTATGATAGTTTGTAAGAGTTGGAAATATGAAATTTAACCCATAACTGTCCGTTAGACAAACTTGGTGTTCGTTGGGCGGACCTTCTCTAGTATTCCAGTTTTTCTACTCAGTACATGTCCCTTTGGAGGGAAATTTGTCCACTAAGTGGACCTTCTCGGGTTTATTTGTGTCCCAGCTCAGTTTATGTATGTTTGAAGGGACACATGTCTGTTGGGTGGACCTTCTCGGGGCAGTTATGAAAATGTGCAAATTTTTAACCCTCTCGATGGAAAAATCTCTCTTCGAGGTCTTCACAAAAGTTGTAGAAATTGAAGTTCTCTTTGAAACCGTACTTAAATGGTCTTAATCCGACATCCATAGTGAAAGTTATGTTTTTTGTCCCAAATCATGTATATTTTATAAGATGTGCACTTATCAATGCTTTCCTATGATTCTTTTAGGCTTGAATGGAGCCTGAAAAGTACTTAGTTGGTTATGGAAGTAAGAGTTAAATTGAGCGATGTGTTTAGGGTGACGATTGAGGATATGAATGTAAGAATAGATTATTGTACGTTAAGCGCTCAATTATGGATGTTTGGGATGTTGTAAGAACCCCTTCAGAGTACTACGCTCATGTTCATGACTCAGGATTTAGACTCCAAAAATAGGGTCTAACAGGTATGGTATCAGAGCATGAGTTAGACTTCAAAAACGAGGTCCAATAGTTATGGTATCAGAGTATGAGTTAAAAAAATAAGTATTCAATTTATAAAACTTTTGGGAGGTTATGGGAAGGAAGACGAGCCTAATTGGCTAATGAGGTTCCATCAAAAGGACCCCACAAGGTAATGTGCTCAAGTATGACTTTGAACGTTGGACTCTGGAAATAGGGTCTAATAGTTGGGGTATCAGAGCCCAGAATTAGGATCTTACATGGGCAATTTTCGAAATTATGTGCCAAGTTACATGCATTTTAGTCATGTCATAGTAGACAGTAGCGACTGATCCTTACTCTGAGTTCCATATGTGTAAGTCACATGCATGAGTAATTGTTAAGAGTTTGAGCTAATAGAATTAGTGAGAACAATGATACTCTTTCATGATATGGAAAAATGAAAGTTGTGGATAAATAGAAATGAGAAATAGTATATGGGTAAATATGATAGATAATGATTCAACGTATTTGTATTGGGGGATGCATTATTGAATATGACGTCAATATGGCACTGTAGTGATATATCCCCAAATGTAATATAGATGTGAATGTATTGTCATGGATTGTTGAGAAAAATATAAATATAAGTAGAAATGATGAGATTAAAAGTGTACAAGCCAAGTTGAAAGAAAATAAAATTTCTATGGCCTAGAGAGGTTAAACTTGGACTTGAAATGAATGTCAAATAAATTTAATAGCAATTATGATTTAGCATAAGAATATGTCTGTGATATTAAATGAGAATGTCATGATGATTCTTTATCTATAATTCTGAATGGATTGAGGATATACATATGGAAGATGAAATAAATGATAATAGGAAAATGAGATAGAAATGAGGAAAGAAAAAAAGGGGAATGAAGTAGACACAAATGATTTTACGAGAGATGAATGATATGTAGTAAGGAGAAAGTTGGAAATGCATATAAGATAGGATTTTATGTACGAATGAGATAAAGAAACAGATGACGAATCAAATGAGAAGAGTTGACACACTCAATATGGTAGTTGAACCATTAAGATATGATGTATCATTAGAAGAGGTAAACCCTAGAAAATTGGAGTATAGTTGAGGTTAAAATGTGCGCTAATGCAAGGAAGAAAGTACAGGGCACGATAATGGCTTGAAAAAAATGGGTTTTTATCGTGATCGTGACAGGGATACCCGATCATGGGTGAGGATAAAGAGAGAAATATTGTCTAGAATCAATAGAGATCAAAGTATCATTTGTGTAAGATATAAATTGGTGATTGTCGAAAATAAATCTGTGGACAAAATGGGATGAGTTTGATGATACACACGTAAGCATATGTGACAATAAACATATCTACTTCTTCATTGTGTTTTGGTAATTAGAACATTATGACCTTGTAAGAACGATAGAAATTGGTCTTCTTGAGGTATTAAGAATTATCAATGAAAGAATAATTAAGAAATGAATATGTAATGATTCAAAAGTGAGTATTGGAGTCCTATTCGTGATAGAGACACAAACATAAAATGTAGAATATGTTACTGAGAGTGTATGCATTATGTTTGATGTAAAATATCCAACTATGTGATTGGATTCGTGACTTTGGGGTGACATTATTGCTAATATGAGGAGACACACCCCTGCTTCTTGATTAGTTAAGTAATAATTTCGAGGACGAAATTCTTTTATGAGGGGGAGAAATGTTAGCCCCCAAATTTTTCTTGATGAATAAGAATAATTTAAATTAATTATGAGGTATTTATGGATTTATTTTATGGAGTTAATTATTATGTTAATGCTAGTAAGATTTTGTGAAATAGGTTAATTGAATTAAAGTGTTAAGGTAGTAAGATTGCATGACGGGCATTTTTGGGAGATCACTTAAAGATGCAAGGCATATAAGGAAGAGCAAAATGGGTATTTTACACTCATTAAGGGTAGAATTGGAAGAGGAAAAAGTGTGTCTTGTGTATTAGAAGAAGCAAAACGAAATTGAGGGAGAGAAAGAAGAGAACAACGTAAGAAAGAAAGAGAAATGAGGGAGAGAGTCGGCAATTAGAGAAAAAAAGAAGAAGAAGAAGCTAGGTTTCATCTTTTCTTAGCTTTCAAGAGAGATTTTGAGGTTGCTCAAGAAGAGAAAAAGGTAGAGGAAGAGAAGAGCTTTCATTAGAGCTAAGAAACTCTTTGATTGGTGAAGATTCAAGGTAAGTTCATGTGTAATCTTTTGATTTTTTTTCAAAGGGTTTTGGTTCAAAAAGCTTAAGAAATATATGGGTTTAAGAATTCTAGGATCAATTTTAGTGAATATATTTTGTGGGTTCTCCAATTTGAATCCCTATTGAATTGGAATTTTTATCTTTCATAAAAGGGAATCAAAGAAGGCAAGAGGAGTAAGAGGAATGGAATTTTTGAGCAAGTCTTTTAAACAAGGAAAATCAAGGTAGGTTTCATGTTTATAATTGGATAACGAGCCATTATGTTTTCTTTTTAGTCAAGAAAATAAAATTATTTTTCATTGCTTTATAATTGTGGCATTTGTTGCTTTTGAATGATTTGAGAAATGCAATGTGCTTGATATTTGAATTTGGTTGATTAATTATGAAAAAGATGATGGAAGTGCATATGAAATATTTCATGTTCATGAAAGACATGTTTTCAAAATATGCCATTTGGACAATTGGTTTACAACTCATGACTTACATGTTATGTGGGTTTGGTGTAATCCATTCAAGAATGTCACGTGCACGTTGACCAAGTTAAAGGCTTCTCTCGCCTGCCCGTTGGTGGCCTGGAGCTCGTTTATGGACTCCATCAAGTTTACGACTACTTAGGACCATTATGTGGAATTGTGTAGTTCATCATATTCATGGACTTACCCAAACCATTCTGATGTGTTTATGTGTTCATTATATGTTGACAAGATTTATGCATACATGATTTGTTTTATTGTGAATTTGGTTGAAAGTTTAAGAACCATGTGTTTTATGATTCAATAAGAATTTTCTATTACAATGAACATTTTTGAATGGTTTTGCTTATTATTTGTTATAAACTTGTTACCTACAAGCTTTTAAGCTCACCCATTTTTGTCCCATCTTTAGGTGAAGAAAATGAGATTGAGTAACCAAGAGTCGAGGCATCACTCTACTTTTGCAATGTTTCTGTATATTAAGTTAGAATTTGTAAAAACAAGACTTTAGATGTATTTTGAGAACTATTTGGTTTGGTATTTTTTGTATTTTGAATTCTGGATATCGATGATGTAATATGGCTTAGAATGCAATTAAAGTTTTGTAAACTTCTATTTTGTTGTTAATGAAATATGGATGATGTGGGTTGAGATTAGATGTACTTGGAAAAGTTATCCAATCGAGTTGATGAATTTTGAACATGAATCATTGATACATATATATACATATAAGTGAGATATTATGGAAAAAGGAAAAATAGGGTTTTTGTGAACGATGAGAATTAGTTGTAAGGGATGAGTCGAATGGGTAGAGATTAGGGAGTTTAATGAAATAAAGTTGGTTATTGAATAGTTATGCTTATGAATTTCCAAGTTGTACATTGAAAATTTCAAGTTTTTCATAAGGGTCAAATTAGGTTCTGACTTCAGTGGAAAATCTATTAATCCAGGATGATTTAGACAAAGTTGTCTGTTTAGAAGTTGTAATTTATTCTTTTAGCTTTTCAACGATATATAGTTTGTAAATTTTGGAGATCGGACTTGAAAGCTATGATTGTTACAAGTTAATGATGCTGCAGAGGATGTATGCAGGACATTTTACAGCTTTTCTATTTTGATCTAATAGAATGAGGGAATGTGGTGCCTTGAATTAGGAAGAAGTAGTGTGATAAGTTAGAGATGAAATGAAGTTGATAAATGGGGTTGAACATATATAGAAATTTATGATGATTATGTATAAGTTGAATGATTGTGTTTTTGGGATGATGATCATACATAGATTATGAATTGATTGTAAATGATGTTGAATTGAAATGGAAGTGAAAATGATGAGGAAAATGAGTTAGGAATGATAGATATGCATAAGATGGGTCATGATAGCTTGTAGGAGTTGGAAATATGAAATTTAACCCGTAACTGTCCGTTAGACGGACTTGATTTCTGTTGGGAGGACGTTTTCTAGTTTTCCAGTGTTTTTTCTCAGTATATGTCGCTCAGTACATGTCACTTTGGAGGGATATATGTTCGTTAAGTGGACCTTCTCAGGTTTGTTTGTGTCCCAGCTTAGTTTATGTCTGTTTGAAGGGACACATGTCCGTTGGGTGGACCTTCTCGGGGCAGTTATGAAAATTTGCAAATTTTTGACCCTCTAGATGGAAAAATCTCTCTTCAGGGCCTTTACGAAAGTTATAGAAGTTGAAGTTCTCTTTGAAACCATTCTTAAATGGTCTTAATCTGACATCTATAGTGAAAGTTATGTTTTTTGTCCCAAATCATGTACATTTTATAAGATATGGGCTTATCAATGCTTTCCTATGATTCTTTTAGGCTTGAATGGAGCTTGAAATGTACTTAGTTAGTTATGTACTTAGTTAGTTATGGAAGAAAGAGATAAATTGAGCGATGTGTTTAGGGTGACGATTGAGGATATGAACATAAGAATGGATTGTCATACGTCAAGCGCTCAATTATGGATGTTTAGGATGTTATAAGAACCTTTCAGAGTGCTATGCTCACATTTCAAGACTCACGAGTTAGACTCCAAAAACGGGGTCTAACAGGTATGGTATTAGAGCATGAGTTGTCCAATAGTTATAGTATCAGAGCATGAGTTAAAAACAAAAAGAAACAAAACAACTATTCAAATTATAGAATTTTTGGGAGGTTACGGGAAGGAAGACGAGCCTAATTGGCTAATGAGGTTCCATCAAAAGGACCCTACAAGGTAATGTGCTCAAGTATGACTCTGAACGTTGGGCTCTGAAAACAGGGTCCAACATTTAAAGTATCTAAATAAAAGAAAATTTTGTGGAAAGCTCGTTAGAACAACAGGTTTTCTAGAGATTTGTTTAATAAGCTTTCTAGAGATTTGTTCACAATCCTTAGATAGGATGATGGTGCTCTTATTGTTAATCATATTCATTCTAGAAAGGGAAGCAAAATGGTACAAAGAGCTCATAAGATAGTTCCTTGAGTACATATCCATAGAATAAGAGGATGTCATACACAAAGGAAATGGGAGAGATTACTAGTTGTTTGCATCTTTTATAAAATTTAAAGTAGCTAGTTTTTAATGTATCCCTATTGAGAATTTTTAATAAAACCTCCATAACTATTGTAAATATGTAAGGGGCCAAAGGATCCCCTTGCCTTAGACCTCTTTTGCCTTGTAATTGCTTGGAAGTTATCCTATTAACTACTACGCAATAGGAAACTAAAGAGATATATTTATAGATCCATGACATGAATCCCTTTGGGAAGCCCAAATTCTTTAAGGAATGTAATAGGAAGTTCCAATCTACTATATCGAAAGCCTTGTTTATGTCAACTTTCAAAGGGCAATACCTACCTACTCCTTTGGAGTTATAGTGCTTAAAAAGGTCTTACGTTATGAGGATGTTATCACTAATGGATCTGTCAGTAATAAAAGCATCTTGTGGAAGGCTTATGATATTAGGGAATACTAGCTTTAACCTTTCTGCTATGATTTTTGAAATGATTTTGTACAAGGTAAAGCAACATGATATAGGTTTGTAGTTTTTTAAAGAATTGGGATTGGGGATTCTAGGGACTAGGCATATAAGGGTTTTGTTCCATTCTTTTAGGAGTTTCCCAGTGAAGAAAATTTCCTCAATAGCTTCATGAACATCTTTCATAATAAGAGGTCAAGCTTTTTGAAAAAAATGGTCATTGAAACCATCTATCCTAAGAGTTTTGTTAGGATAACTACTTCATAAAGCTTTTTTAGTTTCCTTTATAGTGAGAGGTTTACATAGGTTTTCACTTAGCTGAGGGGAGAAAGAGTTTTGAAGGCGGGAGTCTAGTTTTTTATAGCTTATTAGTCTCCACTTTAGAACCTAGGATTCTTCCATAATATCTTCTATAGTAATCTAAGATGTCCTCTTTGTAGAGGGGGACTCTTAATTCATATTGTATGGAGTGGAAATTATTTTTGTTCTTTTTTTACGGAAGGCTCCTGTGGAAGTATTGAGTGTTTGAGTCACCTTCTTTCAGCCAAAGGACCTTAGATTCCTGTCTGAGAATTGAGCTTTAAGTATAAAGTGCATTCATAAATCTGCCAAGGGCATCCTTCTTTTGTTCTTTAAATATGCTGCAGCCAGGCATATAGTAAAGCTTATTCTGAATGCATTTAAATTCTCTTTTTGCAACTTGTATTTCTACCTTCTAATCAATGGTAAGTTTTAAATGTAGCTTTTTAATTCCACTTTTATAGGTAGCGACCTTTTATATAATTGAAGGGATTTAAATTCCACTACTTGCTTCTAAAGGCCTTTCACTACGTCTTGAAATAATTATTTTTTTTGAAAAGTAATTAAAGAATTTAAATGGATAGGCCCTCTAAAAATTTTTGAATAATTATATGACTATGATCAAAGAATAGGCATTTATGGTAGTATTTTTTTTGCAATTTGGAAAAATTTAGATCTAGTCTTAGTTGGCTACACCCTTGTCTACTTTTGTTTTTGATATTCCAGTTGCCCTCCTATTTGTTTATCCATGTGCATAGGAAATCACTAGAGCTTAGATCCTTTTCAATCAGAGGATAGCATTAATTGAAGCATAATCTTCTAGTGGGGATAGGTAGACCTAAGTAAACAATTGAGGGAGCTTTCTATTCATGCCAATGATGCTAGAAATGTTTGATTCCATATGAGAAGCTACTTTTAAAATCATTAAGTGAATCTTATTTAAGTTCAATTCCAATCCTAATAATCTTTTAAAAATCTGAATGGAGTCCATCAAGATTTGAATTGAATCTTTATGAGCTTTAAAAATAAAAGCAAATCATCTATAAAACACTAAATGGAGTCCATCAAGATTTGAATTGAATCTTTATGAGCTTTAAAAATAAAAGCAAATCATCTATAAAACACAAATTAGTTAAGGAAATGTTCTTGCATCTTAGAATTTGAAGTTGAGTTTCAAGCTGACATTTTGTCTAACAAGGAGGGTTAGAGCTTCTATACATAAGATGAATAGGTAAGGAGATGGAGGATCTCCTTACCTTATTCCTCTTGCCTTTTTGAATATCTTGGAAGGACTTCCATTCACCAATGTATAATAAGAACTAGCATAGACACATTCCTTAATTTAATGTATGATTTGGTTAGAGAAACCATATACTTCTAGTAAATCTAGGAAGAAATCCCAATTGATACTTGATTAACCTTTTTTAAATGTTAATTACAAAATACCTGCAAGTGCACGTCATAGCTGTAGCTAGTACCGGTAAGTATGGGTTAATCCCATAAGGAATATAAATATTATTAATTGCCATTCTCATATTATCTAATTTACAAATTTGATTTTGAGAAACAAGAAATCACTTAGAAGATGATCGATATTAGAAATTAATGTTTAGGTTATGAATCCCCCTAAAATCTCTTAATAATTATCCTTTTATTATATAAATTTTTATTGATTTATTGGATAGTGGAGACTTCTATGGTATACTAATTGCTGACCTTGAGTTTAACAACAACTAATCCTAAGGTTTTTAGCCAAATCACTCAATTAAATTTTATAAGATTGCTTTACTGATTTGTGAATCCCACTATTAGGTTTGACCCTAATCTAGAGGATTTATTCCATGTTATCTCTAGGGCTGCAATCAACTTCTTTCAATTACGATAGATCTATTCAAATAAGGATTTCTCAATCGCTATGTTATGAAATCATATTATATATGATATAATATTCTCGATCAATAAGAACATATATTAAATACGTAATTGAATCATAATATATCCATCAAATTAATTGCATTAATAAAAGAATCAAAACATGTTAAAGTATAAATGTAGGGTTCATCTAACCTAGACAATAAAGGAATTTAAAGTATAAATGCAAGGCTCATCTAACCTAGACAATAAAGGAATTTAAAGTATAAATGCAGGGTTCATCTAACCTAGACAATAAAGAAATTTAATTAGACATGGAATAAATCCTCTAGATTAGGGTCAAACTTAATAGTGGGATTCACAAATCAGTAAATTAATCTTATAAAATTTAATTGAGTGATTTGGCTAAAAACCTTAGGATTAGTTGTTATTAAACTCAAGGTCAGCTATTAGTATACCATAGAAATCTCCACTATCTAGTAAATTAATAAAAATTATATAATAAAAGGGTAATTATTAAGGGCTTGTTTGGTTGGATGTTAATTAATGGAACTGAATGGAACATAATAGAAAGAAAGGGAACAATTTATAATGAAATAAAATGTAATATAGTGAAAAGTTGTTTGGGAGGGATGGAGGGGTTCATAATGTAACGTAGTGAAACATTGTTTGGAAGATGGATGGAATGAAATGTAATATATAATAAATAACATTGCTTGGAAGATGGATGGAATGAAATGTAATGTATAATAAATAACTATTATACTCCTGATATTAAAATTATTGTTACAAAAGGCTTAACATTATGATTTTAAAACTGAAATTATGTCCAATTAAAAAGTCACACACAACCGTGACAAATAATTTTTTATATATTTTTTATTTTAAAATAATAAAAATTTTAATAAAGTTTATTATTTTATTATTAATTATATAAAAATATTATTATTAATTATTTAATAAATTTTTATTCTATTTTATGTGATTTATATTTAAAAATTGTTTATTTATATAGAAATATATACAAAAAATTAAATAATAATTTTTATATATTTTCTATTTTCATTAATAAAAATTTTATTATTAATTATATATAATTTTTATTAATAATATA